>VZTU01025501.1:106432-177591 GCA_013400835.1 Zapornia atra | reverse complement strand
AAAAATTATTTTGATACTGCATAAAGTTATAACAATATAAAAAACCCTACAAAGAGTAAGCAAGTCACCCATGAAAGTGAAATCTAGTTTTCAATGCCAGGCCTTGGCCAGTGTACCAAACCATTTGCATGGGAGTTGTTGTCTGAAGCAATACAGTAGAAAACCGTTTTGATAAAAACCCTGAAGATGATTTAAGATACATAGATTCTCAAAATAGCACTTCAGTTATACTTTCTCAAGGTATTGTCGTGAAAGATCTAAAGCAAGATATTCCTGCATACTTGAGCACATCTACGATGCTTTCACATTTCCACTTCTACAGCTAGAGTGTAAGCTTTGTAAATGCTTAATGAGAGATCAATCCACTCTGCTTCTGGTGTTGTGGCAATCCCGTTAGGGGATCACAATTATCGCCGCTGACCTGAACAGTCTAAAACTGCTGTGCTGGTAAAAGCAGAGCAGTGGAAGGATCGTACCCTTCACATGGATTTTGCAGCTGCTTATCCATGCTCTCTCTTTTGTTCTCCCCTGGCAGCACATTTCAATTATGTCAATGTCTCAACTGGAAGAGCTATTTGTCACCCTGTCTCCAGCTGTCAGGGCAGCTATCATCTCTGAGTTACAGGCACATTTGAATTACTGACTGTGGGACTGAAAGGGCAGGATATCGCTACCAATGTAGTTTATTAAAGACCCACAGCTGCTCTGCAGAAAGTCTGGAAATACAGTTTCCTAATAAATAATTCTCCTCCGGTTTGAGAGAGACATCTTTCTGTTTTCCTTCCCAAGGAGGACTAAAGAATCAGCTGTTCCCAGAACGCTCACCTAAAACAGTCTGTACAGGTTTCCATAATAACTTAAATTTTTGTGGGAATAATTATAACTTGTATCATCACTATTATCTGTCAAGACAGTACTGCAGCTTGTAGCTGTCGCGTAAACAAAATCAGTACTTTACATGGTCATTCTTCAAGCAGTTGCTGAAAACCCTACTAGAAGAATGCAACAACATCACCCGAGTGAGAGCCGGAGAAAACCACTCCATGCAAAGTGAGGTTCCAGTTGTGAGGTTTCCCTCAGATCACAGGAGGATAACTGATTATTCTCTAAGTGTGAGGCCATACATGAAGGGCAACGTGTGTACCTGCTGTTACAGACAGAACCAATTTTTCCTCTTTCTGGAACTTCAAAGAAGAAAAAATTCCATGGTTTCAGGGACGAGTGGCAATTTTTCTTTCCCAGTATTGCTATTTGTAGGAAAATATTTTTTCTCTCTTTCTTTCCATCATTTTGGATGAAAAGATAACTTAGTTATCTAAAGCTAGACCTAGAACCTTAATAATTATATATATGCTTTTTATTTTTGTTAACCCCATGAGGATAAAAATTAAATCATATTACTTTTAAATACACAATTTCTGTGTAATTAAAGCTGCATCATATTGATGTCTTTGAGTCAAAATGTGTCAGGCTTGGAAAAAATTTAGTCTCAAAAAAAGTTAGTCAATTAAAAAGATAATTAGGAAACATTTTTTATATCACTGAAAAAACTATTTTATGCAAGTATAATAAATCTACTGAAGTACTGAAATAGCTTATGAATACTGTGTATTCGATATATTCAGTGAAAACAATGTTCTTGACTGCTTAGCTCTAGACTACAGCTCCACTCTGGCACTCCAGAATAAAGCTCCCTGCATACTGCATCATTCATTACATGATCAGCCCTTTCTGAAATACAATACTAATTAGCACTTTAAAATGTCATTCATTTCATATTCTTGTATCAGCTAGTAGCAAATCCTTACCCTGCATGCATTTAATTGGACCCAAGTCTTTTCCTGACAGTTCTTTGTTTCCCTTTAGTGGTTATGTCTCTACACCCTTTTCAGGAACCATTTCTCAGGGATGGCAAAATAACTGCTACTATTAGTAATATGTGTGCTGGGAATTGCCAGTAGACCAAGACTCCCCTGTACTGCAGTATGTACAGACAGTGTGCTGGAAGTGCCCACAAAAAGCTTGTGATGCTGGCAGCTGTTTCTGAATCACATTTCACATCATAAAACTGTTGTGTTGGGAAAAAAAAAAAAAAAAGAGTCCAACCTGTCTTAACAAAGAATTTCTTTTACTTTTTTAATCTCCTGCCTGTATTCAAAAGGATTTAAACAGTTTTGGTTTGGGGTTTTTTTTGGTGTTTTTGCGTTTTGTTGGGGTTTTTTTCACATATATGTATTTTATCTCTCTCTGGGGACATTATTCTCACTGAAATCTGAGCAGAACTCTGGAAAGTGACATAAGTATTTTGTTGTCATGTTCTTTTTTTAATATATTTGCTATATTTACAGTCAAATCCCAAGCAGATTTAGCTGGATTTTAAAAATTTATTTTACTATATTTCTGCATGATTAATTGTTTATTTTGTATGTGTTTGTTCTTTTTCTAACACAGTACCTTGCTTTTTATCACATTTCACCCTTTTTTTAAATTTTCAACCATTTCTCTGGTTTCTAAAAATCTTCAAAAAACACTAGCTGTAGATATACTTTCTCTCATCCTACTTAACAGTTAAGATTTTGAAAAGGGCTAGCTTGAGGATAATTTCTGTAGGATCCCCCACACAAAAGCCCTCTCACTTGATAGTGCACCACTAATAACATACTCCAAAGAGATTTAGGTCCCACACCTACATTCACCCAACAACTGTAATGACTATTCCTATGGAAATCTACACAAAACCTTCATCATTTATTTGGGCTGTAGATGGATATTAACAGTTCAAGTTGCAGCAAAAGAGACTCCTAGCTGATGTGTAGCACATAGTTTTTATGATGATTAC
This sequence comes from Zapornia atra, assembly GCA_013400835.1. NCBI lineage: Eukaryota > Metazoa > Chordata > Aves > Gruiformes > Rallidae > Zapornia > Zapornia atra. The sequence goes on along the minus strand of VZTU01025501.1, from coordinate 174,752 downwards.
TGGTGCAAGAGAGTTCCTGTGGCAAAGGAGAGTATTGTGGAAGCCTGCAGTTAGGCCTTAAATCATCCTCTGCAAAATTCTTTTTTCTTTATTTATGTTGTAAAAGTGCCATTTATGTATACAGAATGCTACAAAAATTCCATTACAAAACCAAAATTTGCATGTTTCCTAAGTACTATGATATCTATTTTTCTCACAGAAGCCAAAGTATGCTAAGCTATTAATCAGAGAGGACAAACTATGTGTGTGAAAATTCTTTGATTTATAACCATTTTAAGTACTTTCACCTTTTATGCTTTTAACTTTTTGTTGGTTCAGTAAATTAACTTTAGTGTCACACTAAAGATGTGAGTATATTTTTTTTCCGTAATTTCCTTCAATTTCAGTAATTGTGTTAATTTTCACATGATGCATCAGTACCTCATAGGAACAACAGTTGCAAAAAAATCAAGCATTTTATTTAAAAAAAAGAAGGGGTCATAGATTTCTGTAATTCTTTTTATTCCTGTTTCAAGGAAAAATCAGGGAGAAAATGAAATCACCTGCTGTCCCAATAAACATTTAAATAGTGAATTTTGTGATCTTATTTAGGTTAGAGAGGTGAAAGAACTGTGTGTTCCTATCTGTGCTGCTGCTGTGTTAAGTTTCTCCTGAATGGATGTAAGGTTCATGATGGTATCTGGGTTCATGGAATCAAGAGTCCTTTCTAATTCTTTCTGTTGAGGGAAGTTTTTCGTCTTATTCTCATTCAGACCAGGATGTCTGTGTATTCCCTGTGCCTTCATTTCCTTGGGGAAAAGAAAAAAAACAAACCCTGAATGCAGGCTGGAGTACTGGATAGGGTTTTGTGTTGAGGTGTACTTCCCTGAAGCTCAGCTATAGCAAGGGAGATGACATTTCAGTGAGGAGCCTTCGCAAAGACAAACTTAGCTTACCCCCAAAGAGAGAACAGTATATGGGTTCCACGTAACACATCTCTTCTGACTTCCAAGGCTATATCTGAGGAAACCCAGTGCTCTTGTGGGAGAACCACATCTCTCTCTGAAACCTGCTTTTCTACTTTTTCTAGCTTGGTTTCAGTGGGGTGGAGTCACTTTTGCTGAAGACCACCACTGGATGTGGATGTCTCTGACCCCTGCCAGGGTGAAAGTTATTCACTACAAGGTGACCCTGTAGTCAGGGGAATTAAATCTCAGCCACAGAGAACTGTCAGGTTTCAGATGAGCAAAAAGCAGAAGTAATCAAGGGGATAATTCTGTCTGTCTTCACATTTGTTTAACCCTCATGACACAGAGCTTGAACTCCTGACAGATATCCAAGAGAAATTTCCACCTCTGTCTCTTCCTACTTGGTGGAGAAGGAACTGATTGTCATGGTTCAGCCTCCGCTGCAGCTGAGCACCAGGTGGCCACTCGCTCAGTCCCCCAAGGTGGGATCAGGAGAATGGGGAGACAAAGGCAAACATCCTGGGTTGGGATAAGGGCAGTTTACTGGGACAGCAAAGGGAGGGAAAAAGAACAACAGCAAGACTTATAACAAAATACACAAAACTGGGGATACGCAAAGCAGTTTCTCACTAAACCCCACAACTCAGGCTGTACAGCTCAGAGCTGTCTGGAAACCAGGCCATCCACAAACTATATGTCCTGGAGCTGTGGGCTCCTCCCACCTGCCAGTCCCCCTTTGTGCTGAGCATGATGTTATTGGTATGGAATAGCCCCTGTGGCTAGTTTGGGTCCACTCCCAGCTTCTGGTGAAAATTAGCTAGCCCTATCCTATCCAAACCCAGAACAGGGATGTATAGGATAAATAGGGAGGTTGTGGTTTTGTAGCCTTGGTTATGTCCGAACAACTTCTTACAAGAAAAGTAAAACAAGGAGTCTCACAGGATGGAATTTCTGTTCCTGTGCTGTTAGGCTATTGACTTACATCCTACTCCTAATTTATTGCCATTTCTGGCATAGTTTCAGCTGGTCCCAGGTTCAAGAGTGAAGCATTGCTTATGCAGCAATATTTGTTACAGGACAGCTTTGTACTAAGCCAGCTCAACGCACAAGCAGCTTAAACATAGCATTTAGGTGAAAGAAGGTTTTTCGCCATCCTGTCTGTTATTCCACTGCTTACTTTTTCTGAGACAGGAATTATCTCTTTGCTGTATTGTTTTCAGTAAGACTATTTATGAGTACGTTCATTAGCTTCCTTTTGTAGTATGTTTGTGAGATATATACATTTACCCTAGGAACTCCAGCTGGAGTTCCCTTTGCAAGGGCACCTAGATCACCATCAGATGGGTAAAAGGTTGGCTTTGTTGTTGCTACATTGAGCAGTACTCAAGCTGACAGACAGGCAAGGCTTTGTAACTCATGACAGGCCCCTACTTACACAGATCCGTAGTAATGCACTGCCATTGTTCGTGACTCCATACTAGTTACTTCATTTATCCTCACACATCTTTCATCTTCTGTAACATATCCTTGTTATGTATAAAATACTGGTCTCTATTTAACATATAATCCCAAGTGATGAGAAGCAGCACACACTGTGGAGGTGTACTGGTATTTTTTCATGGCAGCATTGCAGAGCTGGTGTGTTTTACAATAGGATGGAAATCATCCTGGCCAAGACATTAATAGCTAAGGTTAAATTTACTGTGGCTAAAACAGAATCCCCAGTAATTGCCCAGCATTGCTTTTTACACAAAGAAATTGGACAGAAATACCATCATGTCTGCTGGGCATATGGCTTGGAAAGCCAGTTAATCTTGGCTCTGTTTCTAGATTCATACAGCCGTGTTGTGTTCTGCTTCCTCCTAAGCAGCATTTATAGGAAAATACTCTAACTTTCATGTAGGTTGTCATTATCTTCAGCCTGGGGCAGAATAGCATCCAGAACAATGGGGTCTTATAATCCGAAATCATTGTCTAATCAACCTCAAATTGAAATACACCTAGAAGATAAATAATCATATTTTTGCTAATTTTAGTTCAATAATTATGTCTCTTCTTTATTGCAACTGGCCTGCATAGCTTACACTGCCTCCCAAAGATGTTAAAACTCCTGTTTCATAGAGGGAGAGGGAGAGGGAGAGGGGAGGGGGAAGGGAAGGGGAAGGGGAAGGGAAGGCTTCAGACCCCAGCAAACTGATGGTGTATGACCCACGAGTAGAGCTACCCTCAGGTGGCACTTAACTCACATGAACAAACCACCCTTTCTGATGATACTGTTGGCTCAAGCACAGTGATGATACTGTTAATACAGGTACTGGTGATACAGAACAGCCTTTTGCTCAGCCATGTTAGTATATAGGCAGAGTAGCCATGATCACAGCTAAAGGTTTTTGGGGATGTGCCATGTAATGCTTTGCTTGCTTGCTTGCAAAATATATCCCTCTTCTGCAGTTCTTGTTCCAGCCTCTGTCAGGTGCATAAAGTTTCACTCCTTCCCAAACTGTCATTATTCATGGTGTTATAAATAAAATTTATGGTGTATATGATAATTACATGACATTATAAATAATATTATATCTCCCACTGGTGCTTATATCCTACTTGAAAATTTCCACAATCACTTGTATTATTCTTTCTCAGACCTCTTCTACAAAGGTGCTGTGAAGGATAATGAAATAAATGCAGATGCACAGAAATGGTATAATAATGTGTTCTCAATACATACATTTTACAACAGTAAAGTTCAAAATAGAGCTTCATTATATTTGAAGCTTCCTAAAAAAGTTCATATTTAGACTCTGTAGAGGGATTAAGTGTCTTATTCAGCATATTTCTTAATGTAGTCTGAGCTTCAGAATAGACCTAGTTGCATAGAAAGTCTCCAACATATGTATTAGAAGGCGTATTACAAGCTGACCTACCAAGTTTTATACAGGTCCTCATATCTGGAAAGTTTTGTTTCCAAGTTTGTTTCTCCATTTTGTATAAACTCTATATCCATGTCATTTAAGAAGGACTGAAAGTAAAATGAAATATAACAGTGGCTGCTAAAAATTAAATGTGTAACAGTTTCTGTGGACATTAGTAACTCAGCTACCTTTCAACACTTTTATATAGTGAAGTGCATTAGAAAACTCTGTCTTTGTGTTCTGGAACTATATTGACAAGTTTATTGCCCTGATGCTCTGCTGAGCTCACTGTGGTCATTCCATTGGTTCTTTAGAGATATTTCAACTTGTGCAACTTGAAAATAAGGTTAGCACCAGGGCCATTTTAAATAAAACCATGCTCAAGGTTTACTTGGGAATTAATACAAATCATTGTGCTAAAACAGAAGCATCCTTTGTTTTGGTGGAAAATAAAATTGAAACTATTTATATGTTGAATAACAGTCCTTGAACTTCTGTTTTGTGTGCATGCAAGTAGAGATCTGTGCAATTCCAGGGATGCAGCATTTAGATAGGAGGATAACGATCCCAAGAGCTAAGCAATAACCAAACAAATAACACACCAAAGTATTTTCAGAAAATATTTTGGTTTACATTCTACTGCTTCCAACAATCTGAAATTCTGCAAACAGCAATGATGTAGTTTCACAGCATCAAAAGATCATTTAGGTCCATGTCTGAAATTTACCCTTGTGTAAAGCCAGCCTCATCCCAGAGTGTTGGTAGGAACAACTGCCTTTATAAATTCAAGTGCCCATGTCATCTATCAGTGCTGGAAATAGTGCTTCTGGCACGTGTGCCACAACAGTGGCAAAAAGTCTTAGTTGGAAGGATCATAGAATCATAGAATCATGATGCACTTGTAAATTCTATAGAAAATGAGCCAAGTAATCTACACTATAGAATATGATTTATGTTTATACAAAATTCATACTGGAAAAGGAATGAGTCTAGACATTATGTATAGCTTGGTAGATAAGGCTTTGGATCACTAGTAGTTTGAGTATATTTGAGGATATATTGAGAATACATATTTTGTTTGAGGCCATTCATTTAAGGTATCTTTTCCCAGGCAGGCAGGAGCAACATCAGCCTTCGGTTTTAGTGAGCAGGAATTTGGTGTTTCCATGGCATTGAGCCTAAGCCAATGCTGAAAATCAGTAACACCCCAGAAACAAGCAAACAAAGAAATAAGCAAGCAAACAGCTCTCAAAGACTCACACTAGCCAGCTCATAAATCTTTTTGGTCCGCTCCGCACAGGGGACAGAAGGAGGCTGTGCTCACAGTGCTCCGGACCCTTACTATGCCTCTGTTTCCCAGCTGAGAAATAGGGTGAATAAGCAGCACTGCCTTTACATTTTAAATTATTTATCACTGTTTGGTTTTGTCTGTATGTGTCTCTCTTGCCCAGTACAAGAGGTCGATTGTGTAGTTCTGAAACATAAATTATAAAAATAGCAATAAAAAAAATTTCAAAGGCTTTGAGATTATAAACTGTAGCATATAATAAAGAATTTTAGCAGTTTGTATTTCCCCTGTGATTCATCTGGGAGTATCTACCAACACTGAATCAATTAATGCTTGATTATGTTTTATTTTCTCCAACAGATCTTTATGCTGATTCAGTCTTCACAAACTGTATTTTCTTGTGTTGATTCATGCACTGAAACACAGATACAACTTTCTTCCTTACCTCTACAGGAAATCTGCTTCCAGTCTTTTTGTATTAGTCAAGACAAGAAGAGAAAGAAGACAACTCTGATTTTCTTGTAGATTTTGAAGCAATGACAAGTACAGTCAAATCCATGAAGTCCCTTCTCAGTGAGGCCTCTGGAAATTTCCAAGTTGTTTTCTTATAACATTCCAGAGTTGATATGTTTTTTCATGTACAGTCAACTGCAGGAACAGGACCATGATATCTATTGGCCTTTAATGTTAGACAGAAAGACTAAATACACCTTTTTGCGTCTCTTTCTCATAACTCTTTTCCTTATTGTACCAATAACCTCTTATCCAGGGCAGACTTCTCCATTTTAAAGCTTACCTATTGTTTTAATTCTGAAAATGCTCTAGGAAACTGAGTGAAGGTCATCAGTGAATTATGCAACACATAAACCCCAGTTTTTATACCACATTTACAAAATTTAAATCCATACTTTTTCACCAGATTTAAGTTTAGACATCAGGTTTTGTAATGGTTGAACAAAAAATAAAAAAAAGGCAAGAATCTTCAAGTCAGAGAAGTTTTTGTATTTCATTAGTCTTCTTCAAGTCTAAGGAAATTTACCCCTTCATGAAACCTGTTGCTTAGATAAAAAGTAACTCCTGTGGGCAGATGTGAACAGATAAAAAGGATGTTTTAAGCTTGCCAACAATGGAGAAACAATGTGGGTAGAAGATGTTAGAGACTGTCTTGATACTGTCAAGGGAAGAATGAACAGTTTCCTCATCCCTCTTGGACACATAACAAACAATGAAATCAGTACTTAGCTTCTTGCAGAGAAAAACAAATATAAGCTTTTTGTAATTAATTGGATAGGTAACTACTTGTGACCTTACTGAGCAGGCTGTATTCTTACTGTCATTAACAGGAAAGAATAATGACTAGCCAGAGTACATCTAAATATAGATGAAGAAATATAAAAAAGATGCAAAATCTATGTTCTGCTTATTCATCCTGTAAGAAAGACCTCCCAAGCATGTTCTCTGTTTCAGAGAGAGCTTCTAGAAGAAATGGTAGGTAGGTTTTACTAGGAATTCTCCATTTCCTCTCTGCTCTCTGTGACTAATTATTAGATGTAGAGCTAATGAATTATTTGCTTGCAATGCAATCCTTGTCAAGAATGAATGAATGAATGAATGTTCACAAGTGTGTTTGGAAGCATATAACAAACTACAGGCAAGACACAGAAAAGAAGTCCCTTTCAGATTTCATTAGAGGAGGAGTTCTTTGGTACATATGTTGCAGAGGCTAAATGTGTATCAGACATGGATAAAAGGAAAGCCAGCTTTTTTCCTCTTGTGCAGTAAACCCTTCTATATCGAAGATGATGTGAAATGTTTCAAACCATTTATGTCACAGTAGCTGAGAAAATAATCTGACTATAAGTTGTCCTGAAGAGAAATACATTCATAGGCATTCTAGGTATATAATATTTATATATTTTAAATTAAAATGTGTTTATAGGCTTATGCATATCTTATAAGCATAATGCAAGTTGATAGTGAAGCTGATACTAGTTCTAGTCCTGGAAGTAGAAATTTAAATGCTAGGAAACTGATAAGAGGAAAAAAAGATTAGGAAGGAAAAAATATTATTAGAATCTTTCAAAGGAATAGTATATTAAAAGAAATCCTAATGATAGTGTTTATTCATTATAAGACGCAAACACTATAAATACAAGTAATAATATAGAATATAGATATGTGTTTAACCAAGATTTCTGTTTTGAGTTAGAGAAAGTGCCAGACAATTGTGAAGATATGGTTAGTGAAGAAACAAATTCCATTTCAGGAATGGGGAAATATGTTTAAAAGAAGCTTATTACATCTTGATTTTTTTTCTTTTCAATCGTTGTGCCTGGATAATAGACAATTGTAAGAGATGTTGCCCTGCTTCTTCCCATGAAGGGAATCTGTTGTTTACTTTGTCCATGTTGCTGTGTTTGTCCCTATTATCATGTTTCTATTAAAAGGGAGGTGTTTTCAGAAGGCTGCTTAGTCAATATATGACTCATTCCCTTTATCTTCACCTTGAATAGTAAAAGTCAACTAACAAAGATTTAGTAAAGGTTGTGGCAGGTTCTCCATTAACTGATTTCAAAAGTTCTATGAAAGTTCTATGACCTGTGCTGGTATTGAGAATTTTTTTACCTGAAAATCTGTGAATGGCACAGACCTTACCTGGTTCTGGATCTGACCACAGCTGGGTGACTCTTCTTCTTAAAAGACAANGTAGCAAGTATTTTCCCTACCACATGTTGCTATTTTAGGACTGCTACTAGGTAGCTTCATGGTAATGGGATATTGCTGCTATGGGATCCTCTTCCATAAAGTCTGCAGGAATGTGGTGTAGCACAATTCCCTATGAGCCTGTCTCTCATGGAGAGATTAGCCTGCATACAATTCTCCCTAACAGCCATAGCTATACATAGCTTTTGCATTGAACGGGACAGAGGAAATGGAGATGATAGTGTTATGACCCCTATCAGAGCCAGTTGAGCTTCTCTTTGCTTTGTGCCTGTGCAACTGGCAGTTTGCAGGAGCCCCAGTCACAGCTCAGTGCATGATGCAAATCATGACCATTACAACATTGCATTGACCTTTTTCATCTGAACTTTAATATGGTAGTAGTTTAATTTTATACCGTCTTGGCCATATTCATGCTGTGGCCTCAGACATTGAAAAATCCTCAGGCTTTTAAAGAAAGTAGGTGGAAAAAACACCAGATATATTCTGCCATTGAGCTGCTCTGCCAACAGATGAACTTGCAGCTGCATGGGAAACTTTGGCTTCAGAGCTCTAGTGTCATTCCAGTCCATTTGAAGCAATCACCTTCTCACCATCCAAGAGTGGAACTGTCTCATTTAGCAAACATTAAGAGAAAGGAACTCAGAGGACTTCTGTGGTACTAAAAATTATGGAAAGTTTGTTTTCCAATAGTGCTTTCCAAACTATGCCACACTGCTGTTCATTAGCAATTATGCTTACTGGTACTAATACTGTTTTATAAAACACCTAAGTTACTTACAATAAAGCCTAACACTGCTAATTTTTCTGGGCTCCGTTTTGTGTTTGGCTAACCTCAGGAGACACTGTTGTGGTTAGAAAGAATCCATCAGACTTGATGTAAATCTCTTTGTAGGCTCTGATTTAATAATCTGCAACAGAGTTCATATTCCCATTTCAAGTCTTCCCACACTTCAATTTTAGAATACAATGGCATTTCGTAAAATTTCCTTCAACTAGGTATTTTATATAGAGCTTTTCCTATATCTTCCCATACCATGTAATTTAAAATCTATTGAAATGAACATAGTGGTAGAATGAAATGTAGAATTTATATACACATTTGAAATAAAAAAGAAAAGGACATGGCTTGAAATTCAAGAGAGACATTGACAACCCTTGTTGGCCTGTTGCCCTAGAAGTACTTTCAGATTCACTTGCAATTTAAGCTTCTTTCAAGAAGAAAGCATATCCACAACTTGTACAAAGGGTGTTTCATGTCAGAACATTATTCTTAGATTAAACATCACTCTGAATGTCATGCACAAATAAAAACTAGTAGGAAATAATAAAAAGTGTTGAAATAAAAACTGTATATTTAAACTGTGCTTGTTTTTACCCCATGCTGGCTCCCTGACTGATCATTCTTCAACCTAACTTTCTCTAACGAAGTGGCAGGAAACCCCATTCAGCAGATAGCGGCTGTGGCATGCATGCAGTGCAGCTCATCAACATGGGCACTGCTAGGCTCCAGGGCTCTTGCCTGCATGTTAGCCAACCAGCCAGGAAACAGACTTTTGGCTGAACCTATAAATCCATGGTTCTGATATGTAGAAGTATGGAGAGAATTTTGCCTGTGGCCTCTGGCACAACTTATGATAATAAAGCAGTTTCCTCACAGGGTTCATCCTAGGAGCCAGACGGAATCATTTCCTCTCTCTTGTACAAGTCCAGGAGCTCAAAGCCATCATCTTTCTCAGCAACAGGCTTTGCCTTGTGTGCTGCAGAACTCTATCCAATGGTTAACACATTGCTCAGGCTGGAAATAGATGGGCAACACGGGCTGTACCACCTGCTATTATATCTTAGCTTTTTGATAGCACCATGACAGCTGCTAGTCCTGGCTCTTCCACAGGAGAAGAAGAAGAGGAGGAAAGAATAAGCTTCTAATATCTCTAGTGTCTGTATTTTGTGTATAATTGGTTTTCTTGACCAGCAGCCAGCTCTGATGCCATGCTATTCTGTGGGAGGTGCTCTGATGAATGGTACCCCAGTGATTTTCGAAGGCAGGACTTTCTCTATGAAGAAGATCATTAACTCTGTCAGGTCTGCTAGTCTGCCTTTGGCAGTGGACAGGAACATGGTTTCAAAAGGAGAATAGCACACATTTGATACAAAAATCAACAAGAGCTGGAGAGTATGTGTAGAGAGAACAACTGCAAGGCAAACAAGTAAATAAAGTTTGAGCTTTACTGGGTGATAAGACAGAGGAAAAGGAAATTGGAGAGAATATGCTGCTGCTTGCAAGGTGAAATCAAGAGAGTGAACTTATAGGTGTAGATATTTAAATATACATATTTCTATAATTCCTATAGCAGGAACATAAGACTATAATTGCAGTGGAATTTCAGAAAAGAGAAATTAATTCTAATTTCAGGATAACAGTTACTAGTGACTCTCACCTACTACTCAGAAAGCGTCTGTGAAAGCCTCCTTACTCAACATGCTAGAAATAATGAAGAGTGAACACCCCACCTTGAACTTCAGTCCAGATTTCCCTGCTCCTACACTTTGCTCTCATAAATCCAGTTACTTCTGAGGAATTAATTTTTTTTTTGAGGTTTCCTATTGGAGAAGCTGCTAGTCACTTCTTGCTTGGCATCCTATGTGCCTCTTTTAACATTAGAGAGGAAGTTTCTGCTTTTCTGTTCCAGAGGATTTAGATCTTAATTTCTCTATATTCCAAATTACTTAATTTAAGAAAGGCTCCAGGAAAATATTATATCTGGGTTGTATGTTATATAAAAGCTCCAGCTCAGCCTGTGGAAGAGTTATAAAACTGTCATTGTAAAGAAAAAAAACAAAACAAAACAAAACAAAACAAAAACCCCACCAAAACCTCCCCACCTTCCATATTTTACTCCCCCAGTTTCCTCAGCAGTGAATTTCAAAGGATGATTACTTGCTGCACTAGTAATTGTTTCTATTGATATGCTCTGAATCAAAAAAACTGCCAAAACTTTTACAAAAGCATTATCCTGCCCCGACCCTAAAATAGCATAAGATACAGCAAAAACATGATTTCTACAGCAAAAAAAACTCTGTAAGGAACTCGAGTTTGCCTAAGTAAACCAAAGCAGTTTATCCCGGTCTTAGATTAACCTGGTACCTGAGTTCAATATATAAAGGACTTTTAGTAGAACTGGAGGACTTAGAAATGCTTCTGAATTCAGTATGGATGATACTATTGTCTGTGGTTTTACTGCTCCAAGAAATCATTTGCCACTGTTGGAGAAGAGCTGTGAGACCTATCATCTGAAACCACAGTTCGGATAGAAACACAAAAGAAAGCAATCAACTCAGCCCAAGGTTAAAAAGAGATTCAGACAAGAGCTGTAAGCAGCTACACAGAATCTACCTAATATTTAGAAAAAAATTAATCTGCCTGCCATACGTTAAAAACTACAGCAATTGGGAACTGAAGCTGACAACGTTCAAGCTGAAAAGAGAATCCACTCTCTGGAGTAAAATACTGCAACAGGTTGCTGAGAACTACTGCATAATCTTCAGCATCACCTTTTAAGTCAGAATGAGATTTTTTTGGGGAGGTGGTTTGTTCAGTCACAAACCAACTGACAGAGGCAGCAAAGTCATTTGGTGATATTCCTTTGACTGCATTGAAAAGGGGGCAGATGAGAGGATTATGGTGGTCTTCCCTGTTCTTAAAAATTCCTTAAAAACTCTGACAATGAAAATCGATTGAAGAGTAACAGCAAAGTAGTTTTTATAAGAATTGTAACTTTTCTGTTATTCTGGTGTTTGAACCTCAATTTTGATATGGACAATCAATCAGATAGCAAATTTAGAAGAAAAGATTTAATCAAACTATAAACCCAAGTATTTTACATTATAAAGCTTATATTCTTTTCTTGCTGTCAAAGCAATTCTGTCTTGATGGTCTGTTCAGGAAAAATAACCGACCTGTATTCAAATAAAACCCTCCACTCCAATATGCCCAGAAAATACTGAATTTAAAATTAAGAAAAATATGTTTTCCTTATTAATTTTTTGTAATAATTGAAAAAAAGCTTGAACATTACATTTACGGTGCTGGGTAATTAACAGTTTTTAGAGCCTGCATTAATGTGGTCAATTTACACAATGGACATTATTTCATTTTATAGACAGAAAATATTTGTCTCTCCTTTTTCCTCATATTCTTCTATGAATATGCAGTAGTTCCATAAAGGTTGAAAAGAAAGTTTATTGGTTTTATACCTTCTTAAAAGGAAAGTGAATTTCTGAGAAAAAACTTTAAAACCTGACAATTAAGTTGAAAAAAACCCACACACCTATGAAATAGTGATTTGCAAATACAAATTTAGGCATAGTGCTGGTATGCAGAGTCTTTGAGAAGCTGTAGGGATCTGTTTAGTCTCCTGCTCTTGGCTGGTAAATTGCATTGTATTTCAGGTATGTTACATAAAGATATTTCTATTATAGTTTTGATTTGTTTTTGATAAAAAATGGCATCTGCAGGGATGTACCTGAGAGGAAAGGCAGTTCACAGGTGCTGCACAAATGTTTGTACATCTAAGCTGAACTGAGGATAAGACAGTTTGGATCTGTAAGAGAGTCTGGAAGATGCTGGAAAGTAGGAGGGCTGTACAAGAATGTCTTTATCTGGATTTTACTAGAAGTTGTAGCCTTAAAAGAACTAAAAATATCAATTTAGACTATGTATTACACCTCTCATCCCAGTTATTCAACTACAGGCAGCTGCTTTGTTTCAGATACCTCTCAAAGGCTTATTTGCCTGATGCAGCCCTGATTTTGCCTTCTGTGTTAATTTTGTAAGCGAACTCTGTTCTATATTTAGCTGGGACCTTGAGAAGAATCTTTCAAGCTCTCTTCTCTATTTGCCTTCCTACAACCTTATCTAAGGGAAATCATAATTGACATAACCACACAAATGATTCCACAAAGTGGTAGCTAATCCATAGTCCAGAGGTTGCCTTGGACTTAAATTCTCACTGTACTCAAGTCTGTAACTAAAGCAGCTACTGTTGTACCTTGCAAAAGCTGCATCCGAGGATGAGTCCTTCCACTAATAACTCTATCTGGTATCTTAATTGGTAAGTAAATGAATAAAAGATGTGTTTATTGCAGTGTAATTGACTTGTTTGTTTTTCCTGCCTCATTGATTTATTTTGGGGAGGGGAAAGGGACAAGTCTTTGAATTAATTTGTATCCCTCCTGAAATTGAAGTAATCTGTTTTTAGAAGTTGGACCTATATCTGCATATTTCCTCAAAATGGAGGACAAAGGTACAGAAAACTGGAAATTTCATAGTAAGGCCAAATGCGTGGTAATAGTGTTTCTCTAATTGTTCAAACTGGCAAGCTATGGCAAACAACTTCTCAAAAAGCAAAGAATATGTGCTGCTGCTTGAAATGTTTTTAAAATAGGCTTTGTGCTAATGAAAACACTTTTTGCAAACGGTCCAAATTTTGGGCAATTATTAATTTAGCTTCAGTCTCTAGCAAATCTGATCATTCTAAGGCTGTATTCATATCAGAACCTAAATGTAAACAATGGGAACAGCAGTATCCTCGGTGGATTTTTTTTTGTTTATTTGTTTCTGAACAATTACTTTGCTATGGCCCACTGTCTCTGCTTCTAATAAACACTCCTTTCTTGTCCTGTGCCTGCAACACATGACGGAGTGTCACTGTCAAGGCCTGTTGTAAGACCCAGCTAGTTGCCCCCAGCTAGTCAACAGAGCAGAGTAGTTTGCAAATGAAGAACATTTGTCTGAATGACACATTTCTGAATGAGAATTGCTTTGCTTTGCAGAGAGTTTGGCCGCTGGAAAGTAAATAATCTTGCTGTGGAAAGAAGAAACTTCCTTGGCTCCCCTCTGCCTCTTGCCCCTGAGTTCTTCCGTAACATAAGGCTACTCGGACGCCGCCCGACCCTTCAGCAGATCACAGAAAACCTTATCAAGAAATATGGAACACATTTCCTGCTGTCAGCTACCTTGGGAGGTAGGGTTAATGCTTGGAAACGTTGCGCTTGAGTTTGATGTGACTGGACTGCCTTGGTCCCTGCAGCTGGGCCAAGCAACTCTCCCTGTGATGGACTTTAAAGCATGGGAACAGGTTCTGTCTGAAAGTCTCAGGGCTTTCTTCTGCTGATGTTAAACGTTGCTTTATAGATTCTGTGTAAAAAAAATAGAGAGAAAAGGAGAAGAAATCCTGTTGCTAAGACTGAGGTACTTTTCCTGGGTTCCTGGTGTGCACGCTCCAGGTCTGGTGGGGATGTTTCTCTGCACTGAGAGGTCATTAAGGAGAGTCACATTTTTTCCTGTAAGAGGCCCTTCTAATAATTTGCATAATAAAAAATTACATGAGTATCTTGATCCCTTACAGTATTGCAGAGATGAAGTACGAAAAATAGTAAGCATTTTCACCAAATCTTTTCAGCTAGGGGACTTCTAAATGACTTTGACCGCTGGGAAGTTCCTCTATTGTCACTTTGCCATTTTCAGGACTAGTATCCACTTAACAAATGGGACTAAAAGTTTCAAAATGGGATGATGAGGCTTTGACATGGGATTCCTGTTAATTTAATGGAATCTGCAGCCCTAAATCCCTGCAGACTAATTTGGAAAGGATAGTCTATGCATAACTGGGATCCAGTCACCAAATGGATTGAAGAAATCCAGTGGAGTGGCCTAATGTTCAAGAGAGAGCATAAATTGTTCACAATGAAAGATAATTAGTATCTGTGATTACCCATCTAGGCATTACAAAATGAACTGACATTTTAAAAATGCAGCTTTATCCCTTGGTGGGTGATTATATTGAAGTTAATTCTGGTGATTGAGTATCCTTCCAGCAGGACAGTCTTGTCAAAATCCTTTATTCACCTGAGGAATGGTTCTCTTTAATACATTTCATAACTGAATTTTAACCATATATTAAGGAAATTACAGCCTTCCTATTGTCTTTTGGCTGATATCTAAGATATGTAACAACTGAAATAGCTCACAGTAGCTCCTTTTTGAAAAAGATCATTCTAGAAACAAGGTGAATTTCTGTCTTGCAGTATCGAAAATACTAAAGAACTAATTCCTATAATAATTTTGGCAGCTAGTGTTTCTACAGGAAATACACTGACATTAGAGTTTTAAGACCAGCAATTTGGAATAAAATTCCCAGATTTCCTTTTAATATCTCAGCATTTTTCTAACATGCAAACTGTATACTTTTTACAAGTGGCTGTACATTTTTTTGTGTATGGAACACATAGCACATGTGAACAGAAAAACTAACAAGTAAAAGAAAAGAAATCTTAAAATATAATGCATAATAATGAAAGATTTGGCTGCAGCAACTATCCTAATGCAGTGATAATCCGATAGCAAAAAGTATTATTTTGTATTACTGGCCACTTACAACTTATTAATGAGCACAACTTTCGGTTCCAACAGCTAAATGATGGAACTCATTTTCAAGTTAAAATTAGACATAACAACTCAGGGAAAGCAGTTTAGCACAATAATAGCTGCTCTTTAAAAGGACAAAGCACCAGTATCACACTGAGGACAAAAGAGCTGCAGACTTGACACCTCTTAGGAAGTACTTTCCTTACTAAAAACTGAAACTTGAATGTGGTCCTTTAGAAGACAGATTAAAATTGTAGTTTAAACATTCAGTATTGTCCTTAAAGCCTCAGGATTTGATGCAGGGGAACTGGAGAAAGGACACCCTTTTTCCCTCTCCTTCAGACTCCCTCACAAAGGCCGTAAGATGCAGTAGCTGCCACAAGCTTGCAAAAATTTTCCGCTCACAGGGGGATGGTGTTGACTTCCGGGCTCTGTCAACACTTAATGAAGTCAAAGGGAGTTTTTGTATTAACTTTGATAGCTTTGATTTAGGTCCCTAGCCTCAATTTTTAGGCATGATTTCAGGCACACCTGCTGCCTTCCATTATCTTTGGATGGGTGCTGAATACTTTGAAAAATTGGTTCAATTAAAATAATTACAGGGAATTAGTAATTTCTAAGAATGCTTTCATGAGGTAGCTAATAACCCTATGCTTCCCTGTATGTCTTAGTTCTCATTTTTGGGCTAGATTGAACAGGGATTCCCAGAGATGCTTGTCCATACTTTATTAACATGCAATTAGACTTTTTTCTCTCTCAATAATATATTCGTACTCTCACTTTAATTACAGGTTGGGCTATTCTGAAAGCTTTCTCGCTTGTGTAGCTCCTTAAAAGCAGACCAAACTGAGTGTGCATAGTACTTTTATTTAATGAATCCCAAATCATCTGTATTCATGGACATAAAGGAAAGCTTGGCAAACAAACAATCCTGTGTGAAGATTTGTGTGCCTCTGTGACCATTTGGCTTTCATGAATATCCCTTTTTGACCATAAAGGGAACTCTCACACATGGTTGTTTGTGATACGTTCCCAGCCTTTACCCACAAACACAGAAATATTCCCCTCGAGGGCATCCTGAAATGGGAACTTAGGGAAGTTCTGTTTTTCTTGCTGCCACAAGATAATGTGGAAAATGACATTTCTCACTGCTTCTGTTTCTTATGGAAATTGTGTTGTCCTGTGACAGAAGCCAAATGTCCATAATGAGCAGCTTCAAGGTCCATGATAGACAGACCCTTTTGCAAGGCAAACACTGGAATGAGCAGTGGGTTCCTGGGCAAGGCCACGTGCCCGTGCACAAGGGTAACTCCTGCTTCTGCACTGGGGCTCTGCAGTGTCTAATCCACTGAAAAAGAAGAGCTGTGGCTGCTCATTTCTGTTAAATTCTGTGCACAAGTGGGGATGCTGTGTTGGGCTGGACCTTCAGTAGGAGCAGAGGAAATTTCTACTTGTCTAGGGCAAGGCACATCCTGCTTGCATTAACAAAGGTGCAGATTTACACAACCCAGCCAGGACTGACTAGAACAGCTTTAGGGGAAAGGCAAGAGAGGACTCATACAAGCAACCTCCATCCTTGAAGGTGAGAGAAGGCTCTACTGGACAAGTCCCTGAGCATCTCATTTAATTAGACTTTCTCTGTGCAGGGAGTTGGACTGGATGACCGCCAGAAGTCCCTTCCAGGCTAAATTATTTTCTGACTCTATGAAATGTATTTCTAAATTCCTTATCAGCTTTCAACTAGCATTTCCAAAACACAAATATTCTCCTTTGAATGAGAGACAATACACAGTATTACTTTTTTTCCCCTTTTGTTCTACGCTTATACTTTCTGCTTTTGCTTGCATACAGCATGATGCAATGAAGGTCCAGCTTGCTGAATAATATAAAAGAACATTAGCAGCTGGACACTTTAGTGGTTTACAAAAAATAGAGTGCAGCAGTGAGCTTCTGAACGCAGATATTGTGGAGTCTAGCACACCGCTGTGGGATAAATGTAGGAGGATGAAAATATCAGTGGATCCCACTTGAAAGGCATTCACTTTAATGCTGTTCTTACATATGGATGTAAAGGCTGCTCAGCAAACCAGCAGACTAGCTGATGAGGAAATCGTAGATAACTACCATACTATGCTGAAATGATGGGCCTTTGTCCCAGGCATTTGGGTGATGTGAGTCTGATGTGGGTGCGTAGCAAGATGAGCATGTAGGACATCAGAACTGAATCCTCCTTGCATCTGGAAACATGGTAACTGTTTGGAATAAACGGATTTGCAGGAGGTTGTCATAGCTTCTTATGAAACTGGAGCCTTCATAGCCAATTGGCTAAATGGCAATCTATCTCAAACATTTGAGAGATTGATTTATTTTTACTGCTATTGTCAGTCCTAATTCCACAGTGTTCATTCCAAGACCATCAATGCATTCATCTCTCTGGGTCAGGAAATATCTCTTGATAATGCTGAAGGCCTTGAGAATCAAAAGAAAAATAGGTAGTTTTGTCTTTATAACAGACAACCTTAACAGACGTCAGCAGACCAGCTTCACCTCAACCTCTTGTCATTCTCCTCTCCACTGGTTACAGTATCGCAAGGGAGTTTGGTCATTATACCTTTACTGTTCTACATGCTGAATGAAGAGGGTCAGATTTTCTCTCCCTGATTAATATTCCTCTGGAGCAGTGTATTACTCTGTGGACAGAGATGGGAGAAAGTGTCAGGCGCTGTAAACCAGTGAATCTCAATGAACTCTGGAGGATTTATTATCATTTACACTAACTGCTGGTACGACCTTTGTTTTCCGTAATGCTTCTTTCAAGGCAAGATACAAAGTATTTGCAAACAAGGGAGGGAGAGTTCAGTCTGGAATAACTGATGTGAGAAAGAAATTTGAAAGTTTAGCATAAGACTCCCAAACACCCCACCCAGGTATGTAAATTTCCCAGTATTTAAGATTATGGATGAGAAGCGAAAGAAAAAAAAATATCTTTTTTTTCCTCCCCATCCACTCAATGAAGAAAAAATTATAAAGTAAAAAAACCAGATGGTATGTATGGAATTAACATGCACTGGAACCACAGAAATGATACCACATCTGGCCTGGCATTAATTTATATAGTTTCTGGAACTATACACTTCCATGTGTTTAAGTTTGGGAAAATGACCTGATAAAACCCTAATGGCATGTTCTGTGAGCCAGGCATGAATAGATTTTCCACCAGTGCTAAGATATATTTTATAACAAAAGCATAACATTTTTAAAACATTTTTTTCCTATTTTTTACAGCTCTTCTAGCTGAGGCATTCTATTTAACCAGAAACTTTTGAGGAATTCATAGCCCAAAGGCCTTTATACCTTTGTAAGATTTATGTATGTGAATGAAAAGAGAGCTGTAAGTAGATGACTGTGGATGATGCTCAGCTATATCTGCCTTTGAGTGTTATCCTTTCATTACTCTTTCCTCACTTTCTGACAGGAAGTGATGGGAACTCCTTAGATCACTCATTTTCCTACCACTACCCTGTCTACAGAAGAAAATCCGAAACATCAAGGTATAAAATCCTTTAATCACGACAAAGATGTGGGTGCAGAAAAACAATCTCTCAATAATTGAGGCAGAAAATAGCACTAAATATTTAAATTATATGAATATGTATTATTATCTATAACAAAATATGTTTACTCCTTCAATAGACAGTTATATTTAGCTACAGTTGTTACAGTATTATTCAAATTCTACCATCTCAATGATGGTGATTTGCATTTTTTATTTAAATAATTCCTGAAGATGTTTTAAGATGCACACAAAATTAATTTCTAATTTCTGAATGACGTTTATAAACTGTTGTTTAGGAGTCTTATATCTAAATGGCCATGCATGGGTTATCAGTCTAGTTCAATTCCTCTAAACTATTTTATTTCACTTCACACTTCTATTTTCTCAAAATCAGTGCATAGAATATTTTTCTCAGCTGAAGAGTTTAACTTATAAATACAAATCCTGGAAAATATGTTCAGATAAACCTAGAAAGAATTAAATATCTAGGCTAAGTTATAAGCTTGGAAATTCCAGGGCTCGTGGGGACATTAGTATATATTGTGCCAAGGTCATTCTATAGTGGGAATGTCCATCTCCTGCTCCCCGATGCATATCTGTCAGGGACAGCAGCTACATGGTAATAAAGCATCAGTGCAGTGACTGCTAATTTCTTGAACCAATCATTCAATTATGGTGAACATTACCAAATGTTTTTCTGCTATTTCTTCTAAACCTGAAAAAGCAAAGTCAACTGTCTCATGACTGTGGTGAAGTAGAGGGAATACTGCTTTGAGAGGTTGTGGGAAGCACCTCTGTGCAGATCTGAAGCTGAATAAACATGTGTTCTTAGTCTTCACTGTCATTAATCCTTTTCAGCTCTTAAAATTCATAACCTTGAATAGTTTTCTAAATCATACTTGTTGTTTTAGCTAATGCTTGGATTTCTTCTTAGCCTATTTTATGGTGTAACCAGGAAAAAAAAATCATCTATGTTTCAAATGCGACAGAAGGGTCTCTTTTGGCATGGGTTTAATTTTCCCTAAATTAAATTAAAATTAAATTTGGTTCAAAATCTAAATTAACTCAAATTGTCTTCCACAAATAAAAAATGAGTCAAAATCTAGATTAACTCAAATTGTCTTCCACAAATAAAAAATGAGTCAACAAACCACAGAGTTCTGCGTGCAAAAGAGATTTCAACTCTACATGGACGCTTGAGTTCCACATATGGGGGAATTCCCTGGGGTTTAATCCACTTTTTCTAGCAAGTGAATCAGAATCTCTAAGATAACTTATGAACAGCAAATACTTTTGAAACCTACCTGATTGCACGCAGTATTAGCATAGTGAATGAGAATCCCAGTGATGAACTGGGACCCGCTGGTTTGAGATGCCATACAAATGCAGGAGAAAGAGCTGAGGTGATGCTTACAGTAGAGGCCCCATCGCTCCAGCTGCATGCCTTCACTCAACCTCAGGGTTTATAATCTGATGTGAGCTGAGACAACGTAAACATTCAAGACCATTTCAACCTGGTTACAGAGCATGAGAAAGGAAGCATCAGGGAGTGGGGACGGAGCCTGCAGGGCTGGGGTTGCTAGGGGATCTTCCCTGCCAAAACACGTCCACCAGCAGCTGCCACAAGCAAGGGTGGGATCAAGCACGACTAGGATAGTAGGATGATGTGATAACTGTGAGGGGGTTCAAAGGTTACTTTTCTGGCATTTTCTAATCAAAGCAAAGCAGTGCAGCACACAACAATGTCCTTTTCCAAGTGATTTTTTGGAAATGGGAGTTTTTATTGCAGGTATGTTCTCTGCCCCCTGGAGAACAGATGTTGTTGATGGGAGAAAAATAACCAAACGGTTTTAGTAATAAAACTCAAAGGGATTCTGCTGAAATAAACGCTGTCCCACCATCTCTACTAACAACAAATAGGTATCAATCAAGAGTTTACATCCAGAGCAAGATGGGGTAACACAAAGAACCTGAAAAAAATTTTTTTTGTCTACTTTCCAGAGATTTTCTTTGACACTAAGGGCTTGTTTTCTTTCACCTTACAATTCATTACATTTTCTTTGAGAAGACAGTCAAACTTACAAAAGTCACTTTAATGTAAATACACTAGCAAAGACATCTGGAAAAAGGCAAAAGTGGAGAGAAATCTCTTAGTAAAATTTTGCACATTGTTTGTGCAACCTGAACTGGTCACTGACACATTTTCTACCCCTGTGAGTTCCTGTGTTGTCCCTTCTGTTACAACTGTGTCTTTATTGCTCCACAAACAGCTGCAAAAAACCCCATGGTCCCTGGCTCCAATCTCAGCCCACTCTATTGCTTTTCATTTCTGAAATACCTTCCATACTGGCTGAAGTCACAAGGCACGTATTGAAAAGGCAGGTTTTATTGCATAGACAGAGTTGAATGCCAACAACGCTGCAACCTAAACCAGGTTTCGATGAGAAATTTCTCTCAAAGCACAAGTCATCACACTTTGCTGTGCTTTTCCAGCTTTTCCTGCTCATGGCGGTTGGCGTGGGTGCAGCACAGTGTGAATGAATGTCCACCTGGCCACAGGACCAGCACTGCCTCACACCCAGGCTGCACAGCAAAATGCGGTGCAGAAGCCTGCAGTACTGCAAGGCGCTCACGCCTGCCCTGCCCATCAGCCCTAGGCTGCTTTGCAGGAGGTTTGGGCAGTAGTCAAATAAAATGTGAATCTGCGGCCACTTATTACAGCAGAAAGATTAGGTCACTTGATGGGGAAATCCTGTTGCTTACAGAGGCTGTTTAAATTCCTGGTTCTTTGCGGTTCAGGAAACTAATCCCTGCTTTGATGACTGCATGCACAAAAATGTTCCATTATAAAACTGTAGGAGAAGTATAAATACAGTAGTGAAAACTCTGGTAGGCTCCACTGAATAGCCAGCAGTCCTGGGAAGCAGCTGTCCCTTCCAGGCCGACATGAACATACTGGACAAACCCAGCAGGTCTAATTAGAAAAGAGGCTCCTGGATAATGGTGTTTTTGCCTGTGGAATGTCTGAAGGGCATGACTGTCCTCTGAATTTGTGAGAGATTGGGAAGCACTGTAAGGTACACTGATTAACACAAATGCACTACTCTTTCTCCACCAGCAAATGGATTTTGCAAGCCGAGGTAGTTATGTGTTAGATTTGTGGACAGATGTGGTCTCCTGCATGGAGGCATGCATTCCTCATGTAGCATTGCTCACCACCAAGTTTATCTCCCTTTAAAGATGATGTCATATTTTCATCCTACATATTATCCCTCTACAGTTATTACTTTTTGGCACAGAAACCCATGCAAAGCTGGCAGCCAGTTCTTTGAATGGGCAAAATGCCACTGCAGCAGATGGGTGAGCAATGAAACGAGCACAAGTGGCAAGTCAGACCCTACGAGGACAGCTCCCTTTCCAGGAACAAGGAAGTAGCATTCAGTAGGGTTGTTCAGCACCTAAAATACAGGTGTAGTGATATGAATCATTTGTATTAGAGATTAATGTTGAAGAATGCAAGTTACCAATTGCAGACTCACAAAGTGAGAAAAGTCTTTTTGTAGTTATTTCAGAAATAAGTTACACAGATGAAAACACTGAGTCAATAGATTGTTTTTCTAGTCCATTTTCTGAAGTTAAGAGTTTTGCCTAAACCTAAGTGAATTCTTGCTCAGGATGAAGTGCAGGGAAAACAAATATCCATGAAACGAACAATAAACATGAAAAGTTCCCTACAAATTTAACAGTATCAGTAGGTCTGATCTGGAATGTTTTTTTAAGAACTTAGTTAAAAAAGGAAGCTTCTGCTTAGCTTTTGTTTTCCATAGTGCTACAGCAATTAAAATTTCTAAATTCAATGTGTAGGCTATTTCTCTATGTCTCTCTAAAAAGGAAAGAATGAGAAATCTATACTACGAGATGCTGGAGCTTATGTGCTTTTGGAAAAGCACTTGGGAGTTAGTAAAAAGTTATTTATGTTTCCTTTTTTTTTTTAAGAAATGGATTAACATTCTTATTCTGTATTTTAATGCATTTTGGTTATATAAATTTGGCTAAAGACAAATGTACCAGGTTTCAGGCACCTTAGCATTTCTGAATTTACTATAAAGCACTAGATTGCTTATAACAGACTTGTTTATAATAAGCTGTAACAGAGTATCTTTCCTCAGCATTCAGGTAATATACATTAAAAAAAAAAAAGAAACCAAAAATAAAGTCTCAAGTTTTACACTAAAATTAAATACTAAAAAATGAAGGTATTAGGCAACTTTGGATATAAACACATTTTATACATGATTTAAATTTAATATCTGCAGAATATCTCTATATTCTTAGTAAATAGGAGTTAATATAGCAGACTTATCCCCAGTGTCATTGTATTTTAGGTATAAATGCCTCCTATTCAGTAGCTGTTATTCATGTGAGGCACCATAAAAAACAACCAACCAACCAAACCACACCTAGAATAGTAGCTGCTGTCCATCTGTTTAGGCACTAAAATATCTGTGTAGGGATAACAACATCAGGCAGCAACTACA
Source organism: Zapornia atra (assembly GCA_013400835.1). Classification (NCBI taxonomy): domain Eukaryota; kingdom Metazoa; phylum Chordata; class Aves; order Gruiformes; family Rallidae; genus Zapornia; species Zapornia atra. The sequence continues at coordinate 151,364 of VZTU01025501.1, read as the reverse complement.
GAAAACTACTTCCCCCCTTATTTCTGGCAAACTGGAACTTGCAGATGTCACTGATGGGGTCTGTGGTTTCTGTTTCCTTGCTCAGGAGAGGAGTCACTCACGATTTTTGTGGACAAACGGAAGCTGAGCAAGAGGTCGGAAGGAAGTGATCTCAGCACGAACAGCTCTGCGGTGACTCTGGAGACCCTGCACCAACTTGCAGCCTCCTACTTCATTGACAGGGACAGCACACTGCGCAGGCTCCACCACATCCAGATTGCCTCCACTGCCATAAAGGTAGGGAAGTCCTCTAGGATCAACCTGCAGATGTATTTCCGGATTCACTAGCTGCTTTCTCAGGAGAAATGTGTTTTGATTAGTAAGAAAACACTTGTTAACAAAAATAATTCTTGTTCTAAACTTTTTCACCTGAATCAAAGCATCTGATTGAATGTGAAGATTCTAAATTTGAAAAGGGTTTAATGCACTAAATATGTGTTACTCTTGATGAGTAATAAATAATTTGAATGAGATGGACATCATAGCAGATTTTTCATTGAGATGATCTCCTTTATATGTGTGCTCAGCAACTGCATTTATAGATGGACTGATGTTAGTGTATGTGTGCATACAGTTCCCTCATACATCTTTACACTCTTTCTTTCTCCTCTTCTTTTGCAAAACCACTCCTGTGGTACTCCTGTGTACTCCTGTGACTGGGACGTTTTTGGGTTTTTTAACTGACTTTTGGAACAGTTTGGAGCTTCTGCAGTTTTGTGAGGACACATCATATTTTCTCTTAGGAAATACTTTCAGTACAGTTTGTCAGTCAAAGCATCGTGTCTACTGAGTGCTGTAGGTCACTGGTGGCACTGGAGGATGCTTGACTGTGGCCAGTGCCACAGCAGGTGTTATGTAAAGCAAAAAAATCTTTTTCTGAGCAGCCCTCTAGCCTAACGTGGCTTATTTGAAATAACCTGTCAGTCCATTTCCATAATTGAAAAGCAAATAAAATTTTAGGTTGTAGTTGAATATGCATTTATTATGAAGCTTTTAATGTAAGATGTGATTTAGAATCCATTCTGCTCATTGGATCTTTCCATTGATAACTACAGTCTTTAACAAAAGACCATCTGAAGCCAATTGAAGTTTCCAGCTACCTTAACTGTTACTCAAGTAAATAAATATTACCTCCTTGGGAGCAGCAGGGCCTTTACAGTGAGAAGGGTATCACTAGAATTTGTGGCTTGTCAGCACCTGGTCAGTTTGGCTACTGGTAGATGGAGGCTATTACTCCTGCTCCATTAATCATGGGCTGGTAGAATGGCAGCTAATGCAGTTCAGAGTTCAGAGCTGGCCACATGCAGGTGCAGGACGGCATTTGGCTGTTCAGGCAGCACAGCTGAAAATGAGAACCAACAGAGTCAGATCTCAGCTGAGGGCTGGCCATCAGATCACAGTCATGCTGCAGACCATCATATTATCCATCCCTCTGATGTGACTTACCTTCATAATCTTATTGTTTATCATGTAGGTGTACATCCGCCTTTAAAACTAGGCTCCTTCCATCAAATCATATGCAAAACTTTACACACCAGACAGCTTGGTGTTGGAAAACTTGCTGAGGGTGCACTCAAACTCACTATGCCCATGACATAGAGGTTAAACAGCAGTGATCTCTATCCCAACCCCTGAGAAATGCCACTCACCACTGGTCTCCACTTGAACATCAAGCTGTTTACCACAACTCTTTGAGTGTGATCATCCAGCCAGTTCCATATCTACCAAGTGTTCCATCTGGCAAATCCACCTCTCCCATTTGGGGGACAGTGTCAAATGCTTTGCACAAGCCCAAGTAGATGGCATAATTTCCCTTATCCACTAATGCTGTAACCCCATCAGAGTGCCACCAAATTTGCCAGGCATGATTTGCCCTTAGTGAAGCCATGTCAGCTGTCACCAATCACCTCCTTATTTTTCATGTGCCTGAGCATAGTTTCCAGGAGGATCTGCTCCATGATCATGCCAGGCACAAAGGTGAGACTGACCAGTCTATAGTTCCCCTGGTCTTCCTTTTTTCCCTTTTTAAAGATGGTGGTTATGTTCCCCCTTTTCCAGTCAGTGGGAATTTCACTGGACTGCCATGACAACTCAAATGAGATGGACATTGGCTGGGCCATTTCACCAACCATATTCCCTCAGGACCTACGGTTGCACATCATCAGGTCCTGTGGACTGTGTACCTTCAGGTTCTTTAGGTATTCTCAAACCCTCTCTTCTGCTACAGTGGGCAGTTCATTCTCCCAGTCCCTGCCTTTGCTTTCTGTGACCTGAGCAGTTTGGCTGGAGCCCTTCCTGGTGAAGACCAATGCAAAAACTTTGACTACATTGACCTTCTCCCTGTCCTCAGTAACCAGGTCTCCTATGCTGAGGAGGAGGGCACATTTTTCTTCATTTTCCTTTCATCACTGGCATACTTACAGAAACTATTCTTGTAGTCCTTGACTTTCCCAGACAGATTTATTTCTCTCACAGCTTTAGCTTTCCTAACCTGATCCCTGGCTGCTCAGACAGTCTCTCTGTATTCGTCCCAGGCTCCTGCCCTTGCTTCCACCCTCTGTAGGCTTCTTTTTGGCATTTGAGTTTGCCTTGGAGCTCTTTGTTCATCCGTTCATGCTGACTTTTTTGCCTGACTTCCTCTGTTGGGATTCATTGCTCCTGAACATGGAGGAGTTTATCCTTGAATACCAACCAGCTGTCTTGGGTCTCTCTTTCCTCCAGGGCTTTGTCCCATGATACTCTACCAAGCAGGTCTCGGAAGAGGCCAAAGTCTGCTCTCCTGAGTCCAAGGTAGTGAGCTTGCTCTCTATTCTCACTGCCCTGAGGATCAGGAACTCCACTGTTTCATGGTCACTGCAGCCAAGTCTGCTCTTGAGCTTCACATTCCCCATGAACTCTTCCTTGTTGGTGAGAATAAGGTCCACCATGGCACCGCTCCTTGTTGGCTCCTCTATCACTTGGAAAGGGAATTTAGCATCAATGCATTCCAGGAACCTCCTTAATTTCTTTTGCCCTGCTGTGTTGTCCCTCCAACAGATACTGGGGTAGTTGAAGAGCTCCGTGAGGATCAGGGAACTTAAGACTGCTCCTATCTGTCTATAGGACCTCATCTGCTCTGTCTCTCTGGTTCGATGGTGGCCATGCAAACCCACAACAGGTGGCTTGTACCAGATGACGACTATAGTGTCACCCATCCCAGCCCTCCCTTTAATCCTTACCCATGAATTATTGGTTGGCTCCTCATCCACAGAGTTAGATGTTTGTGTTCCAGCAGATCAGCTTGAGGGCTGAGTCAGGAGAGGTGACACCCCAAGGAGCTTGGTGACCATGAGCCAGGTCTATGCCTTCCCCTCCTGGGCTGCTCCATGGAGGAGAGTAAACCTACTGCTTTTTACTCTGTAAACTACTGCACAATTCATAGTGTTTTCAGCTTCTCTATATAATGCTTCCTTAATAGGTTAAGGTCTAAGATGTTTAAAGATGGGACATGGAGAGGGATCCCTTAAGTTACAAAGCTAAATCAACAACATATCACTATTAGGTGAGAATGATCCAGATCAATTAGTCTTCCAGGGAAAAAGATCACCAGCAAATAATAATAAATATTTGTTTGTCCCAAAACTACAATTTCACTTTGGAAAGCAACACATAGTGAAACATTATTCACTCTTATGTTATTAAAACAACTAATCCTTGAGCAATTCTTATATTCTTCATTCAAATTCTTTGATATATGCAATAGCTGATTTTTTCCTTACATGTTTTAATACATAATTTTGTGGAATTGATGCAGGAAGATAATATTTTGATAAATTTTACAATTAAGGTTTTCTATCAAAAACTCAGGTGTGTTACCAGAAAAAGAAAGCATTAAGAAGGGGGAAGTAGAATTAACATTAAAATTTTCATGTTTAATTATTATGCATCTAGTGAAAAACTATACCATTTAGAGCAAAATCAACGTGCAACATGTGGAAACAGAGATATGTATTTGATGAAACAAGTTTGTTAATCAAATCTGTTTGTAATCAAATTTGTTAGCTGTGACATAATTATCCTTTAAAAATAACATGAGTACAACTGATTGAGACTTTGAGTTAATCACATAGACAATAAATGGCTTATTCCACACTAAGAAAGGTAAAATCTCCATGTTAAATTTTCCAACTGGAAATTAAATGTCCATGGGAGCTACTCAGAGCCTGTATCAATATTTAACTTATTTAAAAGTCCCTGATACATACATTCTTTCAATATTATTTTAATGCATGCATTTTAGTGTGAGTGGTTAGGCTTATATGCTAAATCAACAGTTTGCAGCCTCAAGGGCCTCATTGGAAACTCACCAAGTGCCTGAGGGCTGCATGTAATTTGCATATACATTTACATGAATGTACATCCTGTTGTGTTTGAAATATTAGAGATCCAACATTATTTCCTTTGCATGCTCATTTTAGAAGCTTTTTCCTATGAAAATTTGTCTTCAGCTGCACTGATGGCTGTTAGTTCTCCCTATTAACATCCCTATTAGGATGATGTGCTGTGCTCTCTCTTGTTTAATAAAATCCTATACAGTCGTGGAAGCAGAATAAAGTCAGCAAATGTTGTTCTTTCCCTCTGAGGTATCCTGAATGAACAATATTCTCAGCTCTTCCACTTTGGTGGTGTTATCGCTTCTGTGCAGATGTGTGAATTTGCACCTATTGAAGACCTAACCATAGCTGCAAGCTCAAGGGATGGTGAAGTAGCCTGAGACTTAAGACTATGCAATAACCTTAATCCATATGACTAACCTTTTCCTTTGCTGATTGACAGATGGTGTGAACAAGACATCAAGGTCATGAGTTATTGTAGCAGCTACTGTCTCAAAGAGGGAAAAGGATCCCTGCACAGGAGTTAAGAGAGCTCACTGAAAGAGCTTTAAACCAGCTTTGAAGGAGGAAAGGGATAAAACCAAACTGGCTAGACATAAGCCTGAGGATGGTGTGCTAGTGAGGTCCCTCTGTCTGCCGTCTCAGTGGAGGTAGGGGATGGAGATCCATGAGGCAGCAAAGATGCAAGGGTTGCTGATGTTGTTTATGTGTTGCAAATCATGGAAGTGTCTTGAGTATGGTCAGGTAGGAATTAGGGTTTCCCTCTTCTATGGAGCTGGATGGGATCCACCCAAGAGCACTAAGGGAGCTGGCAAAGTGCTCACCAAGCTACTTTCCATTATTTATCAGCAGTCTTGGCTAACTGGGAAGCTCACAGCTGACTGGAGATTAGCAAATGTAATGCCCATCCACAAGAAGGGCTGAAAGGAGGATTCAAGGAACTACAGGCCTGTCAGTCTGACTTCTGCCAGGGAAGGTTGTGGAGCAGATCATCTTGAGTTTCATCACATACAGCATGTACAGGACAAGCAGGTGATCAGGACCGTCAGCATGGATTCATGAAAGTCAGGTCCTGCTTTAGTAACCTGATCTGCTTCTATGACCAGGTGACCTGTTTAGTGGATGAGGTAAAGGTTGTGGATGTTCTCTACCTGGATTTTAGTAAAACCTTTGAAACCATTTCCCACTACAATCTCCTGGAGAAACTGGCTACTCATTTCTTGGACAGGCATACCATTTGCTGGGTAAAAACTGGCCGAATGGCCTGGCCCAAAATGCTGTGGTGAACGGAGCTCAATCCAGTTGGTGACGGGTCACAAGTGGTGTTCCCCAGGGATTGGTTTTGAGGCCAGTTCTGATTAATATCTTTGTCAATGATCTGGACAAGGGGATCAAGACCACCTTAAATAAGCTTGCAGATGACATCGAGTTGTGTAGTAGCATGTAGCCAGGTGGATGTCAGTCTCTTTTCCTATGTAATGTGATAGGATGAGAGAAAATGGCCTCAAATTGCAGCAGGGGAAGTTTAAATTGGATATTAGGAAATATTTCTTCACTGAAAGGATTGTCAATCACTAGAACACATTGCCCAGGGAGGTGGTGGAGTCACCATCCCTTGAGGTATTTAAAAGATGCATAGATGTAGTGCTTAGAGACACAGGTTAGCGGTGGACTTGGCAGTGCTGAGTTAGTGGTTGGACTTGATGATCTTAGAGCTCTTTTCCAACCTAAACTATTCCATGATTGCATGATTCTAAATGACCTTGAATTATTTTTTTCTAGAAGCCATAATGCCACAGTGTCAGTAATGAACTTCTGAACTACGTCCAAACGATTGTGCAGAACACATAAGAAACACATTGGTGACACGGTAAATTAAATATTATTGAATCCTCTCACTGCACTCTGCAAAGGATAAACACAGTTATATTAGGCAAGTATAACATTGCCAGTTAATATAGTGAGGAGGCTGTTACTGTAGCTGTCTTTTGGAGGGTGTCTTCTTTCATTCAAGAATACTTTTTCTTTCAAAGGAGTTGGGGCAAGTGAATACAGTGTAGGTGTTATCTTCAGGTCCAATATCTGTGGGACAGCCACAGTGCAACAAAAGAACAGGAGGACAGAAGAACAGATGCATAAATTGAATTTTCCGCCAACCATTTACAGCCAGATTACAGCCCATTTATTCCATCTGAGTGAGAAAGAATAAACATCTTTGAGAATGTGCCCTCTAATTTCAATTAAATTTTATTGTGCAATTTGCTTTTTTTCTTCCCTCAAACCACTTTTTTTTTTTGCTCTGAGATATTTAAGCACTTTTGTTGTCTCTGAAAACTTTACAAATCGTTTATAAGAACTGGGCTCTATTGTAATGGTAACTATATCTGATTATCTATAATTAACCCATGAATGACTCATGGTGGGTTGTTAGACAGGAAACTTAAGTGTAATGAAATTAGTTTCTCACTCAAAACTCAGATTGAAATACAGATCATTTTTTGTTTCTTTGTTTTGCCTGAAAAAGCTTGCATATTTCTTTTTTTTTTTTCTCCACACCTCATACTTGATTGTGTTTTTCTATGGAATCAAGTAATTGCTGTAATCAAAACCAGAAATGCTGAAATACTATAAAGGCTTGTGCTTTTGTCAGATTTCTGGCAAATTCCAAATGTAGATAGTTTTTGTATTTTTTCTATAAGCAGCCAAAACTTTGAAGCTTTTGAAATCCAGATCTTGAACCCTTCTTGTTCTCACTTTTCCCATTTAATTTGTGGAGAGGATTTAAAACTGTATGACTGAGAAACCTTGTAAATGACCAATACTTGGGAAGCTCAAAAAACATGCCCAGTCTGAAGTTGTAAAATCACAGTTAGAAACATAGTGCTGGAACCCCATGTAATATCAGATATTTGCTGAATTAATTGAAGAAATTAAATAGTAAATGCAAATTCAGTTAAAGAAACTTAGGGAATGAAAAGCCAAAAATTGCTGTCACTTTTCAGTAACATATGGTGTCCCCCTGGTGTAGGTATGATGACATTACTTAAGCATGTCAGAGAAAAGTCACAGTATATATTTTCAAGGACAAGTTTGTTCAAGTCCATTATGAAATTCCAAGCTCTTCACTAGAAGGAGATCAGACCACCTTCATACAAGACCAAAAGCTTTAAAATTTTTCAAAGGAGGAATTAAAAATCAAGATTTTGGGGTAATCTGTGGGAGAATTGCATATTTTTGCTGTTACATGGAAAATCTTGTTATTAAAAACTTTTTAAAATCAGCTGACTATTTATGTGTCTACGTATGGATTTTTAAATTTTAATTTGGCTCATTATCTAATCTTACCAGAGGAACAGGGGCTTTCATTTATGCATCTAGGTTCCATTACATTTTGGGCATCACCTGGCTCCTAAGGGTCTTTCAGTAAATCTGAGTTTAACTGTGGGTTCAGGCAGCTGGGATCATAATGGTGACATCCTGGTCTTTGAGTCTGGCTAAACCATGCCACAAAGCATGTCACGTGGGCCATGTGCTAGTAGATGGTGCAAGCACCAATAAAACTTGAAAACAGAGCCTGACCTGAGAGCTGTGCCACAGTGCTGTGCCCGGACAAGCACATGATTTCTCAACAGGGGTTATTTGCTCAGGAGATGCCCTTGACTTCCACAGCTATATCCCTTCTCTTCCTGCAGCTAGAACAATTTCAAGTAGCTAAGATGTCTCTGCACCATGTTCCACTGCATAGTGAAGGATTTTGGTTTGCCTCATTATAAAATTGAAATACAGAAAGTTTTATACATTTATATCTGAAAGCTGTTGGAGGTCTTTGGATGAGATTCTCTATAGGTATAACAAAATCTTATGACTGCTCCATGTGGATAGTTAACTAATTTTAATAATACACCAAGTGTAAAGGTTAGGGATTTATTTCCATATCTTATTCAAGAATTTAAGGTGATGATATTAAAATCAACTTTAATTCATTTGGACAGTCAAGTTTTAATTAAATTGAAACTCTAGGGCTGCTTTCTCTAAAAGGTAATCTAGAGGTCAGCTCTTGGGCTGGTGTAAAAGAGCACAATTCCTCTGAGAATCTGGTCCTCACTTTTTCAGAGTGAGAGAAAAGGGTGGTGGGGGGAAAGGACCAGCAAGTTAATGGAATAACATGTTTTACTAAACACTCTCAGAATGCATACTCAGCAACATAATTGACATGATACATCACAGCAGCTGCATCACGACACTCATAAAAGGATGTGTTTTAGCAGCCCCTAATACAAACTGCACTGTCTCATTATATTTTCAGCAATGTGCATAGAGGAATAATGAGTGCAAGAAGTTATAACATCGCCAGCTAGTTGGTAGCACAGCATGAAATGATTCCAAAGCAGCAAAATAGCACATAATAGAAATGCTAGGATATGCATTTTGGAAAGACTTTGGATAACTCTTCCTTACTTTAAAAACAAAAAATAATAAAAAACCCAACAACCACAAAGCAAGAACAGAAAAGGATAGACCACACGACATGATAGACCATACAAATTGAAGGACTTTGTTGTAGCAGTTATGTAGTTTAAACAAGAGAGAAGGATTTACCCCAAGAAAATAAAGACTGCCAAACCCTAAGCAGGTTATAAATATACATATGTAAACAAGAGACCTTAACAGTACTTGTACTACACTTGTCATCACAGTTGTCAAAACCCCATAAACAATTCATACTTCAGTTCCTTAAATGTTTCATTTTTTTTTCTCCTTAAAATATGAAACTAAAGTAAATTAACCTAGCAAATGGAGAAGGACTTTGGTGTTGATATCCATAGTGAGCATATTGAACAACGCAGTTAGAGCAGATCATTCCAGTATTAATTTGGAGGCATTCAAATTTGTGTGGATTTTAATTTAGTCTTTATTCTGGCTATGCTGTGGTTTGTGTATGTGTTAAGAAACTCAGTTCAGCCCTCTTTGTGTCCTCCACTCTTTAAGAGACAGCTATTGCCTGTCAGCAGGTCAGAAAATGTCCAGCAAGGACCATAACATTCACAGAACATTTCCCTGCCTCCAAACCCTAAGAAATATGAGATAATATGTATCAACAACATGTATGAACACAAAGGTCAGATTAGGAAGAATATCTCAGGGTAATAGAGACTCAGAGTCAGAAGAAATAAGCTTAGAGAATAACAAAAGCCTGATGAAAGGTTTTAATGGCCATATTATTTTTCCTATAGAATTTATAAGCATAATACATTTTCACATTTTGCTATTATAGATTATGATTCAAACAGCAATCACCCCATTCAATCTATTAATTTAAAAGGTAAAAAACATACTCTTTATGTGAGAATCCTTCATAGGTAACTGAATCTGAGAGTTGCAACATTGCTCTCGTCTGCAGCTCACCATGATTTCGACCTCTGGGGCTTCACAGAGTTTTTCAGAAGGATGTACATTTCTAACAGTAAAACTATAATTCGGTCTCTAACAAGATCATGTCAATATATGCTGTGGCAGAAAGATGGGTTTCAGAAAGTTTTCATTATTCATCCAGGAGCCTTTCTGTAGTATTGTGTGATTACTATAGTGTTTTCAGACCCTTAACATGTTAAAGGTTTGTCTTTTCATCATGGTTCTCTAAATTTTATTGATGAATCCTGTATGCAAAACAATTTTTCTAATTTTACATGGTGAGATTCTGACCTCATACAATGAATAAACTCCACTGAAGTCAAAGAAATTTCTTCACATGCATATTGTTATCGTTGAGATCAGGGTTTTCTCCATTCAACCTCAAACATCATCTTCCTAATTTAAGAAACAGTTATTCATTCTCCGTCTCTAGCTTACTTAAATTAACCCTCTCATTCCTAGGGAATAGCTTAAACATTTTATGGTCTTTAGGTAGACTTCCTTTGATTTTTGTTAGAAATAATTAAAAAAAAAAACCCAACCCCAAACATTAAAGAACTATAGTGTCACAATTATACTAGTTCATAATGTTCCAACATTTATAATAATTCCATTAAATAGGGGATATTAGTGTGCAATTTCCTACCCAATATGTAGATTTACAAGGAAATATAACTGTATCTTCTCTAGGAGTAATGAGAGACTTGAAAATGGAAAACCATTCCAAGTTTTCCTTTCAAATTTTCCTGAAATCCTTAATGTGTAAAAATGGGTGATGATAAAATGTTGCAGGTAATAGAGAAAATGATTAGAAGAGGATCATTACAATTTTTTTTTCTGTCATATTTTAGTCTATTTATGTAGACTTTACTCTTACTCCAGTACTCTGTTTGAAGTGTGACATTCACAAAAACAGTGAGCCATTCATATCACTGCAGAATTAAATACCCTGTGTTCCTTCAAGCATAGCAATTTATATACTTTGCTAAAGCAGAATGATAAAGTGTGGAGGTCTGCTTTTTTATATTATTTATTTTATTTTTAGGATATATAAGAGGACTGAAACATTATGTCTGAATATTTTCATTTAGTCATAAAGACCAATCTATTAAAAAAATCCTTTAGAAAACAGTTATATTTCACTAACAGAAGGGTAAAGTATCACGTTGTTCTGTTGGGGATTTTTTTGTGGTATAAAGCAAAGACATTTCACCTACTAAACTCAACAGTCAGGAGATTACAGTGCTAAAAAGACCATAAGGAAAGTTACTTAAGATAAATAAATCAAGGTTATTACCAACTTTGGTGTTGGTGTACACAGAGCAGGATCTGTCTTTCCTTGAAAATATAGAAAGCTGCCAAGTCTATAGTGTATGATATAAAGAGTTATACATTATAGCAATGTAATAGTTTAGAAAGTATTGTGCACAACATACAAGCAAAATGTTCTAATAATTAAAAAGGCATGGAAAAAAATATACAGTGACATATGAGAACTTGAATAAGACCTGTAATTAAAAAAAAACAAAAAAAAAAAAAGAGATTTTCACCGACCATGTCATGAAAGTAGCTGTATAGTTGGATATCTCTAGAAATTTTCCAAGTGCATGGTAGCCTACATGGAAACATCAGACCTGCAGGTAGTAGAGTTCCTTTCAATTCTGAGCAGAACAAAGTCCCTTCACTTCCATGGGACTCCACAGTACTGATAATAAGTGCTACTCTCTTTTCATTTGTTTCCTCCTTTTTCCTCTGAACTTCCCTCTTTCCCTAGATTCTCATGCTCATAGGAACTCTAGCTCTCTCTTTTTTATTTTTTGGTTGAAGAAATGCACTTGCCTTTATGATACATCATTCTTTGCCCTAGCTGCTATCTCATCTATGGCAGGTACAGAAAGAAATGAATAAAACCAGTCCTCAGACAAGATCCTATATTCTAAACATTTTTTGAAAAAAATTATATCAATGCAAGCTCCATTGTAGGACACATTCATGTATGGCTTAATGAACAGGCCTTGATATTTGATAGATCTTCCTATTCCCATGAATCAGGATGATTTGAACGATTTTCCAGCTAGGCACAGCAGTCTGTCTGGATAACGTTGCCCCAGAGCCTAATTCTAAAGAACAATCTTCTGTACATTAAAGTTTCTCTTTTTGTTTGGTTTGTAAAATAACAGTAATGAGAATCACTCAGTTGTTAGCCAAAACTTTCAAAAGAGCACTCAGAGCACTTTAGTTTGTTCATTCATGAGTCTTTACAGGTGGTGAATGAGTTAAGGTCCTTCAGGAGAGTTTGATGAAACCTGCTCAACACCATATGCCAGAAGTATTTTCACCTGTCGAAAGGATGGAAACCCCCATGGTCTAAATCCACAATGTTGCACTAAATACAGTGTTGATTTACACAGGGGAGGATTTGGTTTTTCTTCATGAAAATATTACATCTTGGTATATCCATAAGGATTTCCCATCCAGCTGTAATTTCTACCTCTCTGGATAGCATTTATTTTATTAAATTCTTTGTGTTTCAATTTTGTAATGCTACTTATTACTGTAAATTTACACAACTTGAATACTATTTGATAGGCTTGCAGTTATGAGTATTTTGAATATTTAATCAAGAGCAGAAAACTTATGAGTCCAGTTTTACTTTTCTTCTTCCGAGTAAAACATTGGACTCTGATTTGAAATTCCACCTCCTGATGTGATGAGCACAGGGAACTGACAAATACTCTTTCTTTTCTTCTCTATCACTTTGTACCTGATCATTACAACTTTAATGGTTATAATGATAATATAGTTTGGTACCTATTCCCTTGCAGTTCTCATTCACTAACAGCATTTTCTACAGTCTTCAGACTTTTCAGTTTTTGACATTAGAAGTTTCTATATTTAATGGTGGGTATAACCAAAACCGCCTTATTTCTTATGTTACAGGTTTCTCCACTTGATTTGTGCGTATTTGAGAGAACTTAGGTGTAAAAGAAATTATCTTTTTGCCATGTGTTTTGACAGACTGAATCTGAAAGATCAGCCTGCATATGGAACCAACTACAGACTCTCATTTCTAATGAATTTTGACTGAACCAAGAAACCTGGATTCAGTCCTTCTTTCTGATATACAGCAGACAGGCAATGGAATTATCTGCAATTCAATTGGTCTGAAAGTGAATAAAAAGGGGAATTTATTCTATTTTGGTAAAAGTATTATGAGCTTACAGTTTATTTGTAACCAAAGATTTTTCTTTCATATGGTTGTTTACTTGCAAATTTGTTTCTTTGCTCTTGCCTTGCCTTTCCCAATAATTTTTTTAAATGTAGCATATTACTCATTATTGCAGTGGCAAGTCTTCTCTAAAACAGTTATTTGAAAAGTATTTTTTAATTATGTACTTGTTCATTTGTTTGTTCGTAGTAGAAAGTTCTAGGTAAAACTGTGTGAATATTTGTATCTTAACCAAATATACCCTCAGGTTTGGTATATTACCCCTTACCTTGGGCTTGCAGCAAGTTGACATAACCTAGAAAGCTAATATCCCAAAGAAACTGCCAGCTTTCCCACTCATTTTTACCTGGTGCTTCCCCAACTACTTTTGTCTGAACCAAGCCTGCAGACATTGATGGTTCTGCATCCCAGATTAGTGCTGGAATAGAAATTGGGAGACGTGTGATATTTTTCTTGCTATGAGTATTTTCCATGTGAAGATTAAGCATGGTAAATGAGGACCAGTTCTATGATTTTTGACTGCTGGGGTTTAAACTCTTGCAGACAAGCCCTGAGATGTTGCTGTGTCAGCACTGCCATGAGTTCATGAGCATGTCAATGAGCAAGTCAGTGAGCCAAAATACTACTAAGGCTCCCTACATCTTTGGAGAATCTCACAAGTCAAGTCCTTGGAACGGCTTGGATGGTATGAAAGCTGTGGCTCATTCATCAGAGCGAGCAGGAAGCACTCGAGTCATGCAATGCATCCCTGAGAGCTTCCATCAGCTTTGTGTATGAGCATTGCCTCTTTAATTCACTCAGCTGACTTAGAAAACATCAGCAAACACGTGTTCTTTGGAACAGATTCCCCACTGAGGCCTTTGTGGTTTACTCTTCTGTTAGTTTTGTGCTGCTCCTTGATTGGAGCTTCAAGTACCATTGCAGATCAATATTTGAACGTTATTTTTCCTATCAAGTAATATGTAGCGAGCAACACACACATTCAGTTTAAAACCAGAGGTATAGTTTCTGAGTCATAAGTCCTTTACAATTTATACAATGAACAAGCTTGCCAATCTGATTGGCCTGCTTTGAATAATGCATATATTATATAATCTATACCCATGAATTATGCATTATATATTTCCTGCAGCAATATTGGGAATCACAGTCCAGTCTCAGATGTTCTTTCCATGTTTTTTTCATAAATATTTTGTATTTGAAGGTGAAGATTTGCTTTCACCACAGTTTAAACTGAACAATAGTAATGGAGCGGTGTAACTAATATATGTTATACAGCAATATACCTGAACTAGTCACCTTACACTGAGGAAATATCCATATGAAACGAAGTTTAGAGCATCAGTATAAAGTTGCTTTTCTTTTCTGAAACTAATTTAGCCAAGTGTTTCCCCTTAGCTTGAACATCTGATAGACATTTGCTGATTAAACTATAGAAAAACCAGTAGCATAAAACAAAGACTTTTGCAAAACTATAAATTGAGATTTGGCAGCACCAATGAGACAGAAAGGGCAAATGTGTTACAATCATTTACCAGAGGGAATAAATGAGTGGAAAGTAATGAGGCTACAGCCTAAAAATAAATCCCTAAAAACATGTGTGTGACCTAGGCAGAGCGCAATCTAGCAGATATGCACATTATGGGCAGTAATGTGATTCCTTCTGAGAGGTTAGAATGACAACCCCATAAGGGGTAGCTTGACTGGAGTATGGTAAAATAGAATGGACATGCAAAATGTCCTGCTGCAGATGTCACAGTGAGTGAGTGCAGGGTGTTAGAAAGTGCTGTGCTATGGACAGCAGAAATAAACCAGGAGTTTACATGCACTGCAGGGAAGGAAATATAAGATCTGGAAATAACTTCAAAAAAGGAAACTTTTAGAGATACTACTGAGAAGAACATTCCAACTAAGTTTTAGAATTGCACAGAAATGCATAATCATAGGTAGCATCTCCATGGAATATCTGGTTTTTAATCAACCTGCCCTTATCACTTTGATTTTTGAACATAAAGACTTTAAATCCTTTAAATGTTACTTTAATATCCCAATGTTAGCCTTAAGATTTTTTTTTACTTTAGCACAAGTGATTTTTTTTTTTGCTCTTAAAATATAATGTATATATGATTTTTTAAACTGACCACATTAAAGGTAAATTATTTCAAAATTATCCAAAGATAATTTTTATATTCACCTAGACTTTCTTTTTTATGTCATTGCACAAAGAAAAAGAACATTTTAATTTTTATTGTGATTCAGGGAGGATTATTTTTTATCCATACTTTCCCAACCTGAGAAAATTATTTTCCATTCAATTGCAGTATTATTATGATTAATAATAGACAAATTATGCCATCTTCTTGAAACTAACTAGGACACAGTGAAAAATCCCAGTAGCCTCAGCATTGCATATTGGAACTGAAGATTGCAAGAGAAGAAGGTCATGAGGAGCAGTCAGCATGGGTTCACCAAGGGGAGATCGTGCTTGACCAATCTCATAGTTTTCTGTGATCTCATCACTGGCTGGGTACATGGAGGGAGAGCAGTGGATATCATCTACCTTGACTTCAGCAAGGCTTTCGATACTGTCTCCCATGACATCCTGATAGCACAGCTGAGAGAGTATGGGATAGATGAGTGGACAGTGAGGTGGGTTGAGAACTGGCTCAGAGGGTGGTGATCAGTGGAGCAGAGTCTGACTGGAGACGTGTAACTAGCGGTGTTCCCCAGGGGTCGTTGTTGGGTCTGGGCTTGTTTAACATCTTCGACACTTTTTCACAGTGAGGGTGACAGAGCCCTGGGACAGGCTGCCCAGGGAGGTGTGGAGTCTCCTTCTCTGGGGATATTCAACACCCATCTGGATGCCTACATGTGAGATCTGTTCTAAGGAACCTGCTTTGGCAGGGGGGTTTGACCCAATGATCTCTTGAGGTCCCTTCCAACCCCTACGATTCTGTGATTCTGTGAGCCATAAAGATATAAATCCTATTCCTAATACTCTTGGGAAGTCCGTAAATGGGATTTTGCAGTTGGGCTAAATGTAGGTAGATGGTCTCCCTTTACAGTGTGTGCCCCAAGATTTCTCTGGAGCTTTTCGTTCTTTGTGTAGTAAAGGAGTGGAAAAGGAAGGAGGGTCAGGAATCGAGCTTCAGGAGATTTCTTTGCTTATACTTTCTGGAGATACCTTGAGATATTTTTTAACAAGAAATATTATTTAGATTTGTGTCAGTGCTGTTTTCTTTGTTCCTAATTTTATCTTTAATTAAAATATATAGATTTCATTTATTGTTTGTTGCTCCTCAGTGTCTTTGAGCAATAAAAGTTGTGAAAAATAATATTAGTATTAATTTAAGTAATATGTGGGCAAGCAGAAGTATCTAAATATGATCTGAAACAAAATACTCAATTTTTTTGCTAAGTCTATTGCTTCTCCAAAGAACTTAATTCCCATCTATTCTCCAAGATTAATTAAAAGAGACAGCGTGCTATTTCTGAGTGTCTGTCCTTATGCTCTGTATGAAGGTGATACACCCTTGATTTCTGAAAGTGCAGGAGATAAAGCTCTGGTATCGCTGCCCTGGCTGGTTTTCCAACAGCCTCATTTCCTGCAAACTTGTTTTTATGTAAAGCAACAGGGATGGAAGTGACGGGTAGCAACATGCATGGAAACATGGCATGTGACATGCAGTGGGTTTAAAATGTCCTTGAAAAGGGAAAATTGTGGCTCCAGTGCCAGAACTGTCAATGCTGGCAATGATTTCAGCTGGGATAAGTACTCACTTTCAATTTCCATAGCCTCAGGAGTGTTTCACAGTCTGTGGAGCTGGCATTGCAGCAGCGCATAAGGAGTAATAATTTCTCCCTCTCTACCTGACCCCTATCTCAAGTATCTTTAGAAGCTTGTTCAGCCTATATATGCTTCCTGCTAGTTCAGAAGTGAGGCATTCCTGACAGTCTTGGTTTCTTTTCTAATTTCTGTGTGGCACAGCATAGCATCAAAGGCTTGTTTCAATGTTTTTGTGACTTCTGGAGTTTACAGATAAAAAAATTGCTTTCCGAGATGGGGAACAGACTTGAGCAGGCAGTTGATTGCTCCCTATCAGTTGAACCTAAACAGCCTTAAAAAAATAACACTTTTAACAAATGTAACGACAGAGAAGAATTTAAATCGTCTGAGCTGGTTTCCAGTTCCTACGATATGCTGATTTCTGAGGTATTTAATGCTTTATGTGAAGACAATACATTTAAATTTCCTTGTTGTTGTAATGTAGTAGTGTAGTTCACAGTAAATTCTCAAGAGCTAGAAACAAAGGAGACGGAATGGAGGGATTACACTGATCTCTTGGGAAGCTTTATTGCTGCATTCAGTGAAATTGAAAGTTGTCTCCTTGTGCAAAAACTTGAAAGAAGTTATTATTCCACTTCTAAAGAAATTAATGGAAATTTTGCAATTTATTTCATTTGCAGAAATGCCAAGTTTACTGTCCCTGTTCTGTTTTACAACAGCAAATGTTGTAAATATGACAGGAAAAATTCCAGGTCTCCTGAGATAGTCAGCTCTTCAAATTAAAAAGTCAGTCCTGTGCTATCAATACTGCTGGTACAGAACAAGTTTTAAAATGCTATATACCTATGAGGTATTGTTCTAGAATGCTGGCAATTAAAAAAAAAAATATTGAAAACATTAATCCAAGCCCTGATGTGAGTGATATTGGTTTGTCTGTACCTCCTTCAGAAATGTTCATCTAGCTGGTAGCATAATAAGTGTCAGTGCTTGAAACCTTTGGAAGATTTTATTTCTTTTAATTACACCCTAATTAGTGGGAGCCTTTTAATATGCTCAATGACACAAGTAGGGCAGCAGAGGAGCACCTATTGTGTGGTAAAGGAAAAAGCTGAAAGAAAGGTGCTTTTGTGAAAAATTGTCCAGTCCAGGGGAAAAAACCCACAATCTTGGCAGGAAATCCACTTCTAAATAGAAAGTACATTTAGTTCCTATTCATTTAATCAACTTTTTTTTAGGTGAAATGAACACTGGCTACAGAATGTGCAGGGCTGACAGTGTGTGGGAACATGGGCTGGACTACAAGTCCTGAAGGTGAGGCTGATAGGAGAGTCATCCAGGAGAATCCTAAAGACTTCAGGTTTCTCCCTGCCCTATAGTCTTGCCCTTTCTTGTTCAGAGGAGACATTCTTCAATGACTAGTCATGTATATATGATGAGTTTGCTCTAAATCATTATTTTAATGTTTAAAATATTAAAGAGGTTTATACAAATACGGATGCAGCTGCCTATTTTGAACTGACTAGCATTATCTCATTCTCCTTTGTGTTGCCTTAGTTATTTTCCTTAGAAGCCAAATGCATTTTTAAAGAGTCTTGCTGAAGAGGATAGTCCTTTATGCAAGACAGCACACCACCTCTGTATGGGCATGTGGATAGGAATATTAGCTACCAGCATTTAAAAGGATATACCAGGAACAAAATCTCTGCAGAAATATATTTCCCTTTTATTAGGAAAGCCTTCTATGGGCTTAATTATCATGGACAAAAAAAGCACGCTGTTTCCCAGGGAAATGCTACCCACTGATATCACAAGAATTCAGTCCTGCTTAAGTGCTAGGAGGTATGTTCTCAGTGCACTTCTAATCGGGTCGTTATCACCATGGTTATGAGATTTAACTGGCTGAAAACTGTAGGCATTTGTCTCATTAATGCCAAATGTTATAGTTTATTTCTGGGAACTGAAAACCCTGCTGCCCAGGGAAACCTGTTCTGTGATAATCTTTGAAAACAAGGCACTTGAGAATAGCCTGCCTGGCTCACGTCAGATGGCTTCACACATATTTTGCTACTGGTTCATAGGGAGTTTTTGGTTATTAAATAACTTTGTTCTCCGGTATTTTGCTCTGTGAGCTAGTGTTCTTTATGGACTGCAGGTCTAACTCCTGCAAAACGAGTATGTGGTTATGACACTCTACATATGTAATCCCTTCTGGACTATACTAGCATCTTAGCACACTGCATTTACATTTTACCTTCCCCTCTCCTCATTTTACTTTATCTTTTATTGTATACTTTTCAGATAAAAGGCCCCAAAAACAACAACCCCTTTTTGCTGTGATCTCGGGATTAAATATAGACATAATTGTCTGCTTGGAAGAAAATTAAAGAAGTACCATTGCCCTCACAATTTTGTGTCTACTATTCCTGAAACAAGAAAATATCAAATTGTCAGTGATTTCCATAACACTCAGATCAAAACAAAATTAAAACCTTTGGACCTTTTTTTTCCCCTCTGTGGTCTGCTTTGTTATCAAACTGAGCTACCCCAAATTAAATCTTTTCATTTCATCAGAAAATTTGGTAGAAACTTGAGGCTTTAGTTTATCAACTACTCAAAGTTTTCTTCTGATTTACAATCTTTGTTAAGAATGAATTGTACAGAGTATAAAAAACCCCGTGCTACTATGTCGCTTTGACCTCTGACTAGAAGTGTCATCTTGGAGTTTTGATGATTTTCATCTGCTTTAGTCTTTCTTTGTTGTATATTGGGACTATACATTAAGTTTTTCTTCTTGCAATGTGTTTTCTATGCAGAAACTGAGAGTACCAGAGCAAAGGATTTGACCAAGGAAGGAGAGGGTACTTGGATATATATATAAGAATGAATATTATAGATGTATATATTTGAGTGAAATATAACATTGGGAAAAGGTCCTTATTTATTGCTCTATTTATGGAGTATTATTTAGTATTGTTATCATTACAACAATATTTTATTGCTTACCTATAACAGTCATGAATGTCAGTAAGTCATCTTAAAAATCTAACCATGCTCAATTTTTTCATATATATATATATATAGAGAGAGAGAGAGAGAGAGAGAGTTTTCTTTTGAATCATTTGATTTATATAATCAGTCTCTAAAGTTAAAAGAGCCATTTAATGATGATTTTCCCCATTCTGCCTCTTAACATACCTAAATACACTGAGTGCTATCACTTCCCCTAAGTGGAAGTTGCTACTTATGTTGTGCATAATCTAAATGAAGATGCATGAACAAAAAGGGACACAACAGTTATAAAACTCCTTACTATACCCTTCCTTACTTGGTTATTTCAGGAGGCATAAGAATAATAAGAATGGATAGGAATTATAAAACTGCCTTTATAGTTTATACATTTCACATAACTTTATGAAGCTGCTTTATAGACAAATGGTTGAAAAGGATAACAATAATATACAAAAGAAAGCAATACTAAAGTATATAGAACTTTTAAAATAAATGGATCTTGAAATAAAGAATTACATAGATAAATGCTGAGCATAATCTTTCAGAACTAGGATAAAACATAACGTTCACCTCTCTTCTTGTCTCCTGGCTATTGGGTGTAGATAACTGTCTCTGTTACTGTATAAACCCATTAGGTCTCTGTATATAGGATGGAGGTACTACCCAAAAATGAGATTTTAGAATGGAATTTTAGACCACTTGTTGGGAGAGGAAGGGTCAGGAGTGAAGGGTCAGGGGTGAATCCAACTGTCATTCCAGCCATGGCCAAAACCAAATATGTTGCTAGCATAAGTATTAAAAACTGCTGAATCTGTGCAGCGAGGAGCCATCCTGACTCCATCTCACTTCCTCAAACTGCTGGCACCATGCTAACAGGTTTGGCTGAAGCCAGTTTTGTGTGTCCTCTCCATGGGCTGCTGGCATTGCAACGGGTCTCCGTCCACTCTCAAGAACACCAGTTCAAAGTGACGGGAAGATGCCAAAACCTTGGAGTAGTCTCAGATCTTGTATTTATTTTACAAGTACAGTATCCTGGAAAAGATGAAATCCTGGATTCAAGAATAGCATGATCCAGCTGCAGCCACCCACATGTGCTGGTGGTAGCACAGACTGTGAGAGCCAGGCAATCCTGAGCAACATGAACATTCATGGATTATTTTGGCCAACTTTCCTATTCTTTTCAAAACAGATAGTTAAAACAGCAAGCTTCTTCCTCCACAGCAATTAATGTTACTTGTCTGTTGACATCTCAGCCTGCTGCTCAGTGGAGATCTGTAGTTTGGAAATGAACTCCTTGACTCCATAACTTAGGCTTATTCTCCAAGAGGTGCAGAGCTGAATGCAATACCTGAAGTAACTGAAAATAGAAGTGATTGTATTCAAAACTGAGACAGATCACCAAAAAAGGGTAAATCTGGCCACTGCTTCTGAGATGGTAAAAGGAAGAGTGCTACGAATTACCAGGATGGTGGCTGGGAGCAGTTTGGGAAGGGATGTGAAAGAGGGATTAATTTTATTTTGGCAGTGAAGGAGACAGGGACAATATCCTATGGCCAACGTTTCCTGCTATGGCAGTTTGTATTATGTTTATTATTTTATTTTATTACTTTCATTATTTTCCCCTCTCTGTCTGGTCTTGGGAAAAAGGAGAAGGAATAACAAAACCATGAGTTTTCTACAGGACCCACTTCCATATGAGGTTATGGCATACCTACCTACTCCTAAGGGTTTGCTTTTTGTTACTTGACCGACCTTCTAAGGGTTTGGGGTGGTTTTTTTGTTTTTTTCTTGATTGATTCCTTATACAGGGGCAAAAAACCAAACCAAACCAAAAGCATGAGGTGCTGCCTATCTGCTGTGCAGCTGTCTGCCTGCCCTCTGGACATCACAGCAGTGTTTCCAAAGTTGCAGTGCTTCACTGCTGAGAAACTACATTAAAGCCTTTTTTTTATTTTTTTCTCTCCTTTAAAAATTTTTTTCCTTTTTTTTTTTTCCTCAGAATAACATTAAAAAAATACTAGCCTTTGTAATTATTTTGTTGACACCTAAGTATTATCTACAATATTCCACAAAGCATATAAATAACTTTTTGTCTTTTTAAATAAGTACTAAAATGTATTTACTCATTTGAGTAACTGTTCATTTCCAAGCCCAATCCTCAGCTGTTAAGCCAGAGACCGCCTTGTGGACATTTTGTTTTGACAAATGTAGCTCTATTTTGTTTCAGTGGTCACAGATTTGGTGCTTATGGTATATCTAGAGTGTTATGTATAAACTTATCTTAAGCCTTTCCCTGATGAAAAGTGTCCCAACACTGCGATCGTTATAATACAGCTCATGAGAAGTTTTTACTTCTGAATCCCTCTGTGCTACACAGGAAAAGGCTTTTTCCATGGTTTCAATGAAGAGTTGCCATGTGCACAAGTTTCATCAGTGAAAAACTTCCTCCTTTTTATCAACCGCGTTTATGAAACTTATTCCAAGTCCCATAGCTATGAAGAAATAAACCATCTTTAGACTGTTAACTGAAGTACTTGTAAGGATTCTCTGCAATAGAAATCGAGCTCCCTGAACTTTGTGGCACTGGTAAAACCTTTGCAGTTGGGCTTTTCATAATTAAGTTGCGCTATTTCACCATAATGAAGTTGGAAATGTACCACCAGCTGAATTAAAGAGAAACGAATTTCTCAGCACCTCAGTCTGTTTTGAATAATAGAGCAAATGCTTTTCCATTCCCTTACTATCAGGTAACAGAAACGCGGACTGGTCCTCTTGGCTGCAGTAACTATGACAACCTAGATTCTGTCAGCTCTGTTCTGGTTCAGAGTCCTGAAAATAAGATTCAGTTGCAAGGTATGTAGGTGCAATTTCATTAATTTGTTTTGGAACAGGATGACATTTATCACACTATTTGTTTTTCTTTCTTCCACCTCATAAAAGGTCATTTTGCTAATTTTTTTTGTGTGCAGGCAATAAGTGTGTCCTAGACAAAGTAAAGGAAATGTCAGTAACTCATGTTGCCTTTGAAATGGAAACAATTTCTGTACACATCAGAAAATAATTTGAATAACGCGGTTAACATTTTACAGCCCTATTTAGCAACCACTTGCACACCTTTTAACAGCCTGAATTCCCATAGATTCCACCAAGCAGGGAGTGACATTTAGTGTGCTCAGCCTGCTTTGCACATACTGAGCAGCAGCTCGCAGCTCATGCAGCTGTCCTGCTGACACGGATGGAGCCACTGGATGAGAAAGATAGAAATTTTCAAAGACTCTATTATTATAAAGAGTCCAAAGATTCCTCTTTGTAATTTTAAGAAAACTGGGAAGGTCACGCATTAGAAAAATAATAATAATTATATATATTTAAAAACCAAAAAAAAAAAGGTAGAAAGGCAAAAAGAAAAGGGGAAAAGGGAAAAGGAAAAAGGTATATAAAAGATAAAATTTAAATTTTTTTTTTTCATTAATGCCAGTAGATGCATTTCCCTATCAGCATATTAGGTGCACAAACATTTTTGAAAAGTCACCCACTAGGGTACTAGGCCATTAATAATTGCTTCTTTCAGTCATACAAACATAGCATGAGCAACTTTTTATTACTACAATGAAAAAAAGACTAAATTCTTAGTAATTTATGTCCTTGTGTGTATCTCTATGCATATACTATGAAAGAAGAATACAGTTCTTATTTTGCAGTTACAGGATTCTATATAATTATTTCTAGTCTTAAAGATTTTCCATATTGGTTCATAAATCAGTTGGACACACAGTGTAAAGTTGTTGCTGACTATTAAGAAAAATTACCTTCCTGTTTAAACCATCCATGTGCTTTTTTTTCTCATTTCCTTTCCATCTCTCCTGAATAGGTTAAAAGCCATGAAATTATACAGTGATTTCAGAGACAGTATATGTGTTTTTTTTAAAAAGAACTTGCAATTTCCACTTGGATGCAATTAAATGTTTCCAGAAATAATTAATGATTTTTGATGGTCTCCAGCATATGCACAATATTTGTCAGTTAAAATTTGTACAATAATCTTTGCATGCCTCGGTGGTTTGATGCATGCCATTGGATCCTCATGATGAGAAACACATTATCAGAACTGGATAAACCATTTCATACTTGCCACAGAAGAATCAAACCAGACTCAGGTTAGATTGTCTGGGCTTTCTTTCCCATTCACAATTTCAAGGCTTTTCGCACGTATACAAGTACTTTGAAAGGATTATTCAGGTAACAGAAGTGTTTTACATGTTTTGGCACGAGTCAGAAGAAAGCACCAGGTTTTAGCAATTGTGATCTCACTTTTGACTTGGAAGGGTTATGAAATTGCTGTTACAGCTGTCATTTGTACGCACTTAAAAATAAGAGAAAAATCTCCTTGTAATTCTCGAAGTGCCTGTGTAGAAGAAACCTACACTACAAATATGTATGTATGCTGAGAAATGATTTGGCCCACAGATAAGCCCCACTGGCTCCAGAGAGTGTATTTTTGCAGTGGTAAATACACAGAAAATAATAGTAAACAAAAAATTATAAAGTACCTTGCACCAGCTTTTTAGCTGGTTGATTACTATTGTACCTGGAGTGAGTGATAGCCAGTTAGTTAGAAATCTTCAATGTGAAACACTTGTTCCCATCGTTGGGATCATGTAAACCACGTTCAAAATCTTCAGATAAGTAAGTAAAATTTCTGGTCACAAATATTTTAATTTTTGATTCACCTGCTTTGTGGTTCCAGCACATCAACGTGACAAGCTGTGGCAAGGTTTCTTCATGTCATGACTAAGTAAAGTGTGAAAACACGTTGCAAGGGTATTTGTGACATAGCAGGAGTTTTTTTGAAACACCATGGGAGCTAAACTTTGCTCCCTTTCTCCATGCTAAACCTTTAGTAGATTTAAGAAAGAATTTTCTTTCTCATGGTTTTATACCCCTGCTTATCATTTCCAACTGACTGTCTCTTAGCAAATAATTGCCAATTATATAAAAAACTAAATATCAGCTGAATTTTATTTTTTGAAAATTTCCTCCAACTTCATTTTTCTCATTCTTCTTAGTGTGTCTCTACAGAATCATGAAGAGAGAACTAGAGTTATTTAGATAAGCAGTATCTCGTTGTGCCAAAGGCAACATGGACAACAAGTACAATTCAGAATGGAAATGTTTATCTTCACACCTCTTTTCCAGATTATACTGTCTCTTTACTGTCTTCAAAGCTGCTTTCCCTTCATCAGCACTCTCAAAATTTCCATTAGCCGCTGGTACCAAGATTGTAATTCAGCTGCATGCTTCCTGACTGCGTAGCACTTACTGCTGAGGCTGTTCATTCAGTAATTCTTTACAATGAGAAGCTGATATATTCCTTTCTTTCTGTTTTTGACAATATTCCCTGACAGAAATTACAGTGGTAAAGCTCTGCCCGAGGAACACAGGTTACTAGTTATTGGAATGGATTTTCCATCTGAGAGGAAAATTTGAGGAGTATATCTGTAATTAATTGTTAAAAAAGGAAGTCTATGACATAGTGCAAGTGCTAGACAGATGTGTAGATTGCCCAGAAAAAGGAATATAGTTTCCTCTTTCATAATTTTGTTTGTTACATAAATTGGGGAAAATACTTGGACCAAACATTCATTTGCACTTAATAACATAACACTAAACTCCATTTCCTTCAGGTCTTCAAGTCATCCTGCCTGAGTATCTGCAAGAACATTTTGTCCAGGCAGCTCTGAGCTATATCGCCTGCAATTCAGAGGGGGAGTTCATCTGCAAGGACAATGACTGCTGGTGTCAGTGTGGTCCCAGATTCCCAGAGTGCAACTGTCCCTATATGGACATTCAAGCCATGGAAGAAAATCTGCTCCGCATAAGTGAAACTTGGAATGCATACAACAGTGAATTTGAAGAATCTGGTGAGGTGCTTTCTAAATATTTGTCTGTTTGGCTGTAACTCACAAAAAGTATTTATACAACAGACTCCATCTGAAATTTCCAGAACGGTTCATACGTCTGAAGATAAACATATTTAAATGCATCTTGAATCTCAGCCTATTGCAACTTTCTGGTAGGAAGTGTTGTCCTCACCTCATGATGATCAGCAGTCTGTGTAATTATGTTAGCTTTCAGGCAGCTGTGTTTAAATATCCATCTGGTACACCTTGGGGAGTCCAGAGCTGTGAGGACTTTGTCCCTGTTGAAGTAAGACAAAGGAGGAGGCAGAAAGGAGAAAAACCATGGAAGAAATTCAGGTTGTACAGTTCAAATGGGTATTCTGCATTTTGTTCTGTAATGTGGCTGAAACAGCTGCTGCTTTTATAATCCGTTTTTCAGCATTGGGTCAAAGTTTCTCCTGTTCTTCCACTTTATCCCGTCCTATGTGGATGCCATGAAGCTGACATGGAGAGCATAGTCTGCCCTTGATCTACCAAGTAGTTAACAGTTCATCCCATCATAGCTGGCAACTACCTTCTTCACATGATTCCTATTTAAATGGGACCTATCCATGTTGTCTCTACAACATGTTCATGCCATGTTAGTTTTCTTTAAGACATCAAGGTTTGTTTCCTACCTCATTTCAACTGCCCCGATCTTCAGAACTTCCAGTCCCATAGAGAATGGGAATTGCAGGTAAAATCCACTTCTGAACAACTGCTTTTACAGTTCACTCAGTGATATCAGTAGCATCTGTCTAGCCAGATGGTGGGAAAAGTAAAGAGAGCTCAACAGACCTGGGAAAAATAACCAAGGAAAAAAAAAGTTAAAAAAATGAGGGAAATAAGGAAGAAGAAAAGAAAGTAAACTAAAATCACATTTTTTTTAAAGCTATATTGGAGAAAGAGAATATGTCAGTGGAAGAGACAGGAAAGAAAAATATTCAGTGGTCATGGGAAGAGCAGAAGAAATGTCAATACAATCCTTAACTGTGAACAATACTTTGGATATATTCACTTTTCATATTTGTTATTTCACTGTTAAGGGCTGATTTCTCACTTCCAGGTTTGGAATTTAAAAAGACTCTATGACAGTTAAAATTTCAGTTGTCATAACCTTTAGTGAGACCTGATAGCTCAATCTGAGTCTGCTTGGAAAATCTCAGGCCTTTTTTCCCAGCCCAGGTCACTCTTAGTGTGAGGACACCAGAACTCACAGTATTTCTCCTTGGAGGGTCACAGACTTCTCTGATTATAAAAGCATGAATGTATGTTTTTGTGTGTGCAAAAATGCCTTTTCCCAATGCCTGTTTTGACACCTTTAAGCTTTCATGGAGTCATGGTATTGCTCACTGCTTTGCAGACCAGGATAACCTTACTGACTTCACAGAAGGGCACCGTTTTGTTTACCGTATTTTGTCCTGTTTGAATGGGATGTGGTGCCTGAACAATGTCACCTGATGGCACCTCCTTAACAGCAATTTCAGTTAACTGAAAGAACACACATCTCCGAATCTGTGGAGGATTCTTATAGCAAGCTGTATAAGGGCATGGAGTTAATCAGAGTTTGAATAGCTGTCAGCTACACGTACAGCCCTGTGTTCAGGACTGAGACATAAATGTCGGGGAGAAAATGGGGGAGAGTTGAATTCTGTGCCTTTTAAAAAGGCTCTTTAGCTGTGCTCCGTGAATTACTAAATGGCAACTTCACATACATCTGTCAATTAGGTAATCGCTTGTAGGTGTGGTTACTAAAAAGTGTGAAATTAAATTATTTTATTTAAATTATATATATTAAATCATTAAGATATATGCCACATCCATTCTCTAGCCCTTGAATGATTTAAATCTAATAAATATACAAACCATGACTTCCACATCTCTTAGGTAGCTCAGAAAATCTCTGCTTTTAACTTAAGTGTTGCACATGAAGATGTTCATGGAAAAATGAGATAGGTAACCCTGTATGTGTATGGGTCTGTACTTTGTTGAAAAAAAGTAGGCTTATGAACTTTAGATATATAGCTCAGTCATTGCCCATTAACTCTCCCTATATAAATCATACATTACCATCTGAAGAGCTGTTCCAATACTGTCACACATGGTCTGAAAGCATTTCAATTCAACATGATTACTCAGACATATTCTGAGAGATTTTGAGCTTGTGCAACATTTAAATTATGAAAAACACCACTAACAAATAATAGCATGTTCTAAGAACAAGAGCACCCTTTATTAAACACAACTAATGTTTAAAATAGGCATTTTATAACTTTGATGTGGGGTATATTTCCTTCAGTCTTTGTCTGAAATGGTGGGATTCAGCTTTTGAGATAAGAGGATGTCGTTTTATTCTAATCAATTTATAATAAAAAATAAATTAGCTAGAAAATAGTAGGGTGAAAGAAGGCCCGATTATTTATTAATTTAGAGTCTGGGCAGACAAGGGACATGACAATCCAGACTACTAACTATTGCCCTGTATATTCTACTACTAACTACAGAGAAATTAATTATTTAATTCCTTTCTGTGACACTATGAACTCCAGATTTGAATAAAGTTAAATGCAAGCGTATTAATTTTCTAACTTTTCTGCCAACCAAACTCTTCCTTACCTTGCATATAAAAGTAGTCCTCTGAATCCAGAAAAAAAAAAAAAAGAAGTTTCCTACTAGAGACCTGTAAATCTTATCTGGATTCACTTGAGTTTAGACTCATTACCTGTGGACAGAATTTAGCCTGCGGAGGAAGAATTAAATATTCTTTTAAAGATGGTTTATTTACTCCCAGTGTTATCTCTCCTTCTCTCTGTTCAAGATAAAACAATTGAGGAACAGAAAAAAATGGCAGATCTTCAATGCATGAATACCACTTGGAATCAATGTGCAGCTAAATTTCATTTGTCCCTTTGAATCTCTCTGCCTAAATTTCCAGAAATAGTGGGTAAAAAAAAAATCCAACAACAACAAAAATAAGAAGACTGTTTTCTCTGCAGCCTAAGTCTCTCAAATTAAGCAGTTTTAACTTAAATCATGTGATGTGAAGGAAAAATGTGTGTACTTAGTCAAAGGTCCTGAATACTACACTTGTGACTCATGAATTTCAACAAGGGAAATCCTGCCCTTGGGGAGTCCTGTGCCAGGTCATGCTGGGGACCACACAGCTGAAAAAAAGTGGTGTGGCAGAGAAGGACCTGGGGGTGCTGGTTGACCATGACACCAAGTTGATCGTGAGCCACCAATGTACCTTTGTAGCAATGAAGGCAGATGGTGTGGTGGTCTGCATTAGGACTGTTGACAACAGGTTGGGTGAGATGATCCATCCCCTCTACTCAGTGCTGAGGCCACACCTGGAGTGCTGTGTCCAGGTCTGCCCTTCTCAGTACAGGATAGACATGGAGATATTGGAGAGAGTACCCAAAGATGACAAAGGGACGGGAGCATCTCTCTTATGAGGAAAGGCTGAGATTGCATGGAGAAGGCTTGGGGGATCTTACCCATGTAATAATAGACATGAAGGGAAGGCATGAAGAAGGTGGAGCTGGGTTTTTTTTCAGTGGTGCCCAGTGACAGGACCAGAGGCTGTAGCCACAAACTAAGACACAGGAGATTCATTCCAAACACCATAAACCACTATTTTTTTCCTCTCTGGGTGACTGAGCACTGACACAGGCTGCCCAGACATGTTGTGGATTCTTCCTCCTTGGAGATATTCAAAAGCTGACTGACCATGGTCCTGGGCAAATGCTTCTGGGTAACCTGGTTTGAGCAGGGATCTGGACCAGAAGTCCTTTCCTACCTCAACCATTCTGTTACTCTGTGAATTTTCCTGGTTTTCTGACAGTTTGGGTGTGCTGAGAGTCACAATTCTCTTTTGAGCAACTATGATTATTGTAGATTAGATGACCAAACACATTCCAGTTCCAAGCTTGTCATTCAATGTTATGTGTGGATTTAATTTCACT
The DNA here is from genome assembly GCA_013400835.1 of Zapornia atra. Taxonomy (NCBI): domain Eukaryota; kingdom Metazoa; phylum Chordata; class Aves; order Gruiformes; family Rallidae; genus Zapornia; species Zapornia atra. The sequence continues at coordinate 121,611 of VZTU01025501.1, read as the reverse complement.
CAGGGTCTTCTGGCACCTTTTAACAACTCGATTCTCATTTTGAAGGACATAAAGCAGTATGCTATTTATCTCTCAGTAAATTTGGCTGCCTTTTTCATCTCTCTAGCTTCCCTCCAGCAACACACACTTGTTCACTATTAGCTCAATGAGCTTCATATAACCTCTTAATATCAGAATATGTACTAAGTTCTCAAAGAAATTGCAAGAGCTACTTTAAATTGTTTACTCTGAACCATCTGCTTATTCTTTATCATATCTTGTGGCCTCCAGACTCAGCTACTATCCTTGCAAATGAGCAGCTGTTTCCTTATCAAAAATCCATACTAAAGCTGTTCAACCTTTATTAACAAATTTCATTAGTTTCTTGAAGCCTTTGGCTGAATTAACGTGAAAACAAAGTTCTCTCTTAGAGCATCATTCCAAGAAGCTGCGTTCTTATCATCTAACATGTACCCTAAAACTATCCCTTCTAACAGAATCAAGCAGTGCTTCATTTACCCTTTCTTCGAGTGTATGAAAGTAGCTTTTCATGGGAATTTGTAGCCTAAAAGGGCAAATAGATAATCTAGTTGACCTGCAGTTATCACAAGCTACTGTTTAACCGAGTGTAGGGAGACAACCTATGTTAGTTAGATTGAAGCAGTGCCATTTTCCCTACCATACCTGGGTCCCACCTCACCATTTGAATGTGGTGTTCTTTTAGTGCTGCCAGTTTTCCTGTACCCCTTTGGCCTCTATTAGAGGAGCATGTATTTGTTCAGCTCCTCCTGCTTCATCCTCTCAGCAAACTTTATCTTTCCATTTCAGGAAAAATTTCTACCTAAGCACTAAAAAGCTAATTATTTTCACACCACAAAGAGTGTCAAAAGTTTCCTGGAAAAAATATTCAAATTTGTATGTCAGACTTTCACAGTTTCTGGTTACAGCAGTGATGATGATGGTGCTGGTGAGGATGTTGTCTTTACACATCACTGATTTTGGAAATTTTTGGTCTCTCTCAGTAAGAATTATTGTATAAAGAGGCAAAATCTAACATGCAACTCTGACAATAGTTGACGGACAATTTAGCATTTTGCAGAGATCATGACCCGCTGCTCTAAAATACATACCCCACAGGCCCTGGATTCTGACATCAAAGATAGGAATATCACCATGTAATGTCTGTACTAGAATCCTGGTGTGGTTGGCTGATGGCCTTTGGAAATCTGGCCACCTCATGTAAACAATTAAAATTACAGCAATTTTCTTTTAAGGTGGTCTGCTTAGTGACATCTAAAAGAAAATTGCTGCAGTCCATGTTGAAACATAATTTCATTTTTCTAAATTAAAACAGTTAATAGAATAAATAAGGTCATGGATGATAGAACTGCTCAAACAATAGAAGATGGCAAAAGTGCATTTTCATAATTTCAGCATTTATGAGACCTCCTGGAAACACGAAAATAAAATCTTCCATCCCAGCCTTTATCTGCACATAGCTCACATGCAGTGACAGCTTGCTGCCTTGTCTTTGCATATTTCCCAAGTGCTGAGCAGTTGATTTTTTTTTTTCCTCCTTGAAGGCAACAAAATCTCTTTTGGAACATTTCCTCAAAAGGCATGGGATGAGGACATGTGCAACAAATATTATGAGGTATATTTTCAAAGCAGCTATGGAATTGAAAACTTACTTATTCTTTCAAACATTTAGTTTAAATGCAAAATGCCATGGAAGGAAATAGCATGCCTACAAAAAATTGCACAGAAATCTTACTGTCACATTTGGGCTTAATGGCGATTCAGTGAAGCACTAAAATATGTGCTTCTTTTAATCATTTGTAGTCCATTAACTTCATGGATTTGATTTGTGTGTTTAAATGTTTAGCATCAGCTTAAATAGACCAGAGCCATCTAGGACCTTGAAAAACTTGGCCCACTGAGCACAAAAACTGTTTATGCTATCAGACATGTAGCTTCACAGGCACAATTAAACATAAAAAGTCATCCTGAAGAATATTTTGAAATATATCCTTCTACACCTTTAAAAGAAAAAAATTCCCTTCTCAAACTGCAAAGTTGTTTTTTTTCCTATCACTCCTGTATCTGCTTTATGGAGATATTTCAAAAGGTAAATTTCAGTATCACAGAAAGTGCAAATGGTTTAAGTACAGCCAAAGGAAATTGATATTAACCTTCACATTAAAATTTGCTGAAACTATTTTTCTTTGTGCATCCATCCTGCATCACTGCTTTGATTGCAAAGTACTAGATGAAATGAATTGCTGGTGCAAGCTATTTCTTCTTAAATCCCTGGATTCACTGGATTTGGACTTCATGTCTAATGCATTTCATAATTCCCTAATAACTACAGGATGTCTTACTATTGAACATTGGTTACCCTTTACATGTACTGACTTAAACTCATCTGAAAAAATCCAGTTTCGAAAGGTTCACCCAAAAATTAGCTCTAAATCCTCAGGTAATGTATAGCACTAGCCGAGAGTTACCAAAGTTTTCTTGTTTGCATCAGCATAGATTGCTTTTGAGAATTTAGAGTTCTGCTTCCTCAGTTCAATTATATTCTTCCATTTCTTTATAATGATTGAATTAATGATGTTCCCTAAAATCCCCTGTATAAAAGAATTTGATTTAAAGGGTTGAAGAAAGCTGGTTCCTAATAGAGCAGATGATAAGCTTATTACTGAATTAAATAGCAGTAATACTGAGGATGAGGAAGTTCAGGCAACCCATTCTTTTTGGGGGGGGCAGCATTTGCATCTTACATAATTACCTTTATGTAAAATCTACAGAAGGTAATAGGACAGATTACCTCCACCATTGCAGAGTCTTCAGTGAGATTTATAGAATTACCCATTTAGTAGTGTCATGAGTTTATATCTCCATCTTCAAAACTGCAAATATGGAAAACCACCATGTTTTGATAATACCCTTTCAGAATTGTCACCCTTCTCCTGCAGTTCATATTTTCCCATGTGAAATAGGAGCATACTGTAAATTGCCAATTTTGAAGCAAAAAAGACTTTTCTGCATTCCAGATCTGCAGATCTTTTTAATTAAAACCAAGCACAACTGAAGCCCTTGAGGTCTTCAAAGGCTTGAAAAAGTGAAGAATAATGTTGTCTCACTCCTGAAGTTAATCTAGACCTTAATCAATTAAAACTCACATGCAAAACTTGGCCAGTATTTTTATTGTTGAATAGGCAGAATATGTTTCAATTGGCACTTTAAATTTTGGGATTAGTGGTGTTGGTCTGGCTGTATGAACATAGTGGTCTGAGTCAGAATTTATCAAAAGATTGACCAACCATTTGTGGTCACGCTACATGTCCTTATAAAATGGCCTTGCCAGTTACTCCAGGCAGCAAAACTGCTGTATTGTTTCTTGTGAAGGTCCCTGTTCTCACAGTGAATGACTGCAAACCATGGTAAAATAAGGTAAAATCAATTGACACTGACACGGGAGTGCAGATGCTCAAGGGAGATTCTTTATACCCTCTACTAGCCTTATGAATTTGCTACAGATGAACACCATTTCCTTTATGACTACTGAGGTTAGAAAGAGGATGTAAAGGAGAAAGTCTACGGCTGTTGTAGAGTCAGAGACTGGCTATGACAGTCGCACAGTCATTAGTTACACCCATGGAAAGTCATCAGATATAATCTCAAACGCTCTGCAGATCTCTAAGTATTTCTCAGAGAAGAGGATTTTACAGTCATTATTCTTGCATGTAGAGACCCTGAGATGCTGAACACATATGATACATCTGTTGAGTTTTTTCTTCAGTCAGTTTAAATAACAATTATAAAAAATAGCAGACATACCCAGAGTAATCAGCCTTATTCAATTTGCTAAAAAAAAAAAGCTTGAATAAAACAAACACAAACCCAGTCAACAAAATATAAAGTTAAATCTTTAACTTAGATTTAAATAGATTAAATTTAAAATTATATTAAAAAGCCCCAAACCAACAACCAAGTTAAATATATTCAAGTAGATTGCCCAGTGCTGAAGACAGAAATCTTAGACGTCTGGTTGGCAGAATGCATTATGATGATGAGAACCAATGACATAGGAACATTTGGGGAACAATGTTTTCATCATCTGATAAGTACTATTTTTTCATAATTTTAGCTGAAGCTCTGGAATCATCTTAATTATTAATTATATTCACGTACCCCAGAAGTTCACTAAGGAAAGCAGTGTCCCTCATGAGGTTCATTCTTTCTCCTCTCCACCACACAAGCATTTAAATATATTGCTGTGATTACAGTGTACCAGGTCCCTTCTGATGGATTACTCCAGCAAAACTACAGCAAGTCTGCATTTAGCCTGTGATATTTAACCTTAATATTCCTTTTATTTAGTAAAAAAACCCCTAATATAACTATGTTTGCCATCCCAGTAAGTCACAGAATTTAGCTATTCCTCTGGTACAAATTCTTTCTAAAAACTGCTTTAGCCAAAGTTGGCACCTTAGGATTCCTTTTTGTTGCCTCTCACTATCTTTAAATCAAAGTCACCTAACTGGCAAGTAGAAAGGTAATTCTTCCCAGCTGCCAAGCCTGCAGACTGACTACACTGTGTAGACATCAACCTTGCTTCTAGCTTTCTCACTTATTACCAGAGGTAATGACAACCCTAAGAACTAACTAATGCCCTAAATAACTCTTGTGTAAATTGAAATGATGCTGTTTTAAAAAATTTTGGACTGCCTTTTAGTCACCAGGGACAAATCATCTTAGTGTTTGTAGGGTTCCCTCTGATCATTGATCATTCCAGTACAAGAGGTGAACGAAAAAAAAAAAAAGACAGAAAAAACATTTTCTAAAATAAACATTTTAAAACATAGTTAATGTACCAAATGTCTCATTTACACCTGTTCCAAATTACTAAAAGTTGAGTAAAAGGGCAGAAGGTAACTGCAGGTTTATTTTGGAAAGGCCAGTTTAAACATAGATGTTGCTGTATGTATGCTCTGATGGGAAGAAAATTCTGGCAATTATAATACAAGGAAAGTGTCCAGACTGACTTGCATACTCTGCATTGAGATTCCAAGCCTTAAATAACATTGTAAGATGTCTAGGTTTGATTTGGCTTTACAGACTGTGAGTTTAGTCCCACACTGCCATTTGCAGTGAAGACAGTTTCCACTAGAAGTTCTCACCACAGACCAGCAACACATTACTGCTTTTCCAGTTGCTCTGGTGCAGTTCAAAGGCATGCAGCATAAGCTTAAAAATGAAACCTGGAATTAAACGGAATGCTGGTGGATTTATCCAGTTTATAAAATCAACAAATTTAACCTTGCTCTGTGATAAGTTTTGTTTTCATGGGTTCAGGGTGAGAGAATGCACCCTTCAAAGGGCCCTCGTAAGCTCAGTGTAGGCGCTACACACAAGATGTGACTGCACAGGTCATTCAGGGAGCATAGTCCTTCTTTCTGCTGACCAGAATAGCCAGATTGCGATGCAAAATGAGTCTCATTTGAAATCTTAATTGAAAGACTCCTTCTGAAAAGTCTGAACAGACTTACTGGCAGTTGAAGGTGCTTTTTAATCACTGAGAATAAAGACTTCAATCAATACGGTTCAAACTGTTTGCCCCTGAGCAGTAGAGCAGTGGTTTTCTTTAAAACGGTGCTTACAGCTTCAGGCTCAAGGCCAAGAAAACTTAGCCCCCTGAGTTCTTAATATAATTATTGTTTTCTCTATTATCTTGCAAGGGTGTTAATTTGCCTCCCGGTAATTAACTTCCCTATGTGGTTGTCAGGAAGTTTAATCAATAGCATGAACAGATACAGCAAGCTGTCATTCCTTCTGTGACCAATACTCCCTTCCCCACCTTTCCCATCCCTGTGGAGGTGTCATTGTTTTAATAAAATTAACAGGTGGAATGTGCATAATTTCTTCAGTCAGTGTCTAAATTGTTCATCTCCTACTCCAGAAATGAAGGTACAGCCAATCAGGCCCCATAAATATAATTGCCCCTATTCCAAAACTAAAAGCATTATATGAGTCCTGCTAAAACAGCACCTGGCAAATCAAGTTATTAAAGTTTTACATGGCATTGCTTCCTCAGACACTTTAAACATTGTGATGACATTGTAATAAGAGGAGGAGCAGAAGGCTTGATCTAATATAACTCTACTTATGTCCACCATGTACGGGAGATAATGTAATTCCCTTCAAAGCTAGTGACAAAAAAAATCATTCCTGGTGGAACTCCAATCTGCTTTGGCAGTTTTGGACTTTCTTTATTAAGAAGGATGTTACTCTGTGGCCTCTCTTTTTGTCTGGGGCAGTGTTGTCTGTTCTGATTCATAGCTTCTTAAATCTCCTCTTGTAACGGCTTAACACTGGTTATCTACTTGGATGTGTTTTCAAAGAATGCCTTTCAGTTTCACTCATTCTTCTCCCTGAACTATCCTTGTGTGGTACATTACACATTTATTTACCTCACTCAGTTTTCAAACTGCAAGAGTTAACAGCATAACCAAGAACAAGTGAGGTAAGTTTTGGGGTGACACAGGTTATGTCTAAATCTATGAATAAGAATCCTGTCCTGTGAGTTATGTGAATTTATAGTGCTACTGAAAGGTAATAATAGCTAGCGATAGAGAGAAATTGGAACATCCATGTTGTAGAAGTACTTGTAAACCATGTTGAAATGATCAAAATGTTTACAAAATAATCCAAAGCATCCCATAGGTAAATTTTTGAGACTTTATTATTGAAAGTTTCCAATGAATTTCGAGGAACATCCATTTGAAGGGTAGTGAGATGAATGTCTTTAAAATATTAATGAACAAAACTCAAACCCAAGAGAAAAACTGACAGGTTGAAAGGTAATGTCCTTCAAATGTTGGGATTTACAGAGACAGCTGTTGGAGTCTGGCCTTTTAGTTTCTGAAAAATGAACTTGCTGTCAAGGTCATATTTAGATTGAGAATAAGAAACATGTCACTTCCTGATTATAGGACATGTAAGTCCTTTCAACTAGCAGCAGTCTAGGGAAGGCTGTTATCTCTTGTCTAGTAAAACATCAGAATTAACCCATGACTTGAGGATACTATTCTGCCTTTACTACTAATTTTGACTCTGCATTTATTTCCCCTTTATCTGGGAACCAAGAACATCCCAAGGTTTGTGAGGGAAGTGTCTGTGGTTTCCTATTCCTATAACAGTTTGAGATTACTTGCTTTAACTACATATAAAAACCATACATAAATATACATATGACTATTTATATAAACATAGGTAACAAATATGTATGATCAGTTGTATTTCCACATTTGCATAAAGTTCCTCAGGAACTGTAAATTCAGGAATGACAAAAGGACCTCTGTTCACCTGCACTGATGAACTTTGCCCTGTTCTTTCCCACTCCCAGAGACACAAGTTTATGGCAGCATCCCTGCAGCATTCCTCACTGCAAAAAATAAAGCCAATGGAAAAAAAAACCCAACACAAACTTATGCCACTGCAAGAATCATAAAAATTTGCTTCCCCCAAGGTTTAGACAGCAGCTAATTTGTGCCAGTTCAAATAGCCTGTCCAATATTCAGTGTTGAGCTTCTCACTTTGTCTCCTCCTTCCTATGCAGTCTGTATCTTTCAGAACACATACATTTTCTTCCTCCTCTTTGCCCTTCAGAAAGTTTAAAGGAGAGTTCATTTGCTTTGGAGAAGCAAATGTTTTAATTATAGGGGGAGCTTAGTGATTAGCCTAGATTGTTGGGGGGTGGGGGGGGGCTGTCGAATTCAGCTTTACTGTCTTTTCTGTGAAGAAATAAGGTTGTTTCAAGCTGCAGTCTTATGCATCCTTGAATTGGATTATTTTCAAACATATATTTCTTGGAACACAGCTGCTACTTCTTTGACAAATTAAGTAATGCATCATGAACAACTAAAATTCATTGCAATATAAAAACAAATATATGTTCATTTTAGTACTTTGTTTTTTCCAGGCTTTTGAATCATGGAGGGATATTTAAAAAAACACATATCTTTTATAAATCTCTTTAATAATATCTATGCAATATTGAGGCAGCTATTGAACAGCCACCCTATCCAACCCTTTGAAATGCAGGTCCTATTGCTTTTTATTCTCCCAGGCTACCAGCTCTGTGGTTTACAGCTGACACTGCTATATGACTTGCTGTCATATTTATTGCCCTGATTACAATTAAAAGCACTGTTATGGGAAAGGAATGATAACACCATGGTCACATTGTTAGAGTAGATGTTTTTTCACACACACTAACAGCTACGTAAAAAAAGTGTGATAAATTGTTGCAGATTAACAGATCTTTCCTCCCAGAACTCTTGCTCCCCACACTAATTTCAGCTACCAGAGAGGACTCCAAGGAAGATGCAGCTGCCTGGAGCCATAAGCAAATTTATTATTATTATTATCTGTAATACAGGGCAACAATTAAATTTAGAGTCAAATGTGCTGAAGTTATATCAAGAGATAGGCTCTTCTCCAAAGAACTTGTAGTTTAAACAGTTGAAGTACAGCAGAGAGCTTTATCTGTGGAATATTACTAAATATTGAGGCATTTCTTTTGAAAAAAAACCCCAACCAACCCACAGGAATAATCTTTCCATGATTGCAAAATTATGTTTGTTTGGACAGAATACAGTAAAGCACTTAGGCCTTCATTTTGAAATGTTTAATCATTCTGTCATTTCTTTATAACTTTCAGGCTATAATGTGAAGTTAAACGTTGACATAAAAATGTAAAATTTATCTTCTGTCAATATGAAGTATTTTGACTGATTCAAAGCAAAGCAAAACAAGAAAAAATTGCAAAGTTCCTTTTAGAGGATTTTAGAGAAATTAAAAAGCATTTGAGGAATTTCAGAGAATTTCAAAATATTTAGGTAGCATTCTAATTTCACAATGCTAAAAGTCCTTTCACAAAATGCATTTTCTATGCTCTGCACAGTTATACTTAGGAGCATTCTTTGTTGTGAAATGAATAGCTTTAACAGCCTTCCTTAGCTTTTGTGTGAAATTAATTGGTATTGTTCTCTCCAGCTTCTAACCTATAACAGAAATAAATCAGTATTGATATTAAACAGTAGGGTTATTTGCAGTATCAGCAGATAAGGTCAGCACTGAAATGGGCGCAGAGGTTAAGCAAATTGGCAGAGCAGAGTGGGATGTCTTGCTTTGCTGCTTTGTGTCATCTTTTCTGTAAGTAAATAGCTTGCTGCACTTGCTGGAGATATTTCCTCAGTGTTTTACCAATGAAAGCTTTTCCTCTGAATATTTCTTGTCTCTGACTGTTGCTCTTTTTCCTTATCCAATACTATCTGTTTATTTTGGTTTGCTATTAGAATGAGTTGTGCCAAAGGAAGGCTGGAGTCGCATCAGTACCAGCTGTGGACAAGTGCTGAATGCAGACAAGGAGACAGGTTATTTAAGAAAAAAAAAGTAAAAATAATAACACCCCAGCCGAACAAAATTGCAGCTGAAATTTCTTATTTAATGTAAAGGTTCAAACTCCTTAAGTTTTTTTTCCTCTGACACTCAGGGATCTGGAAAGGCATTGTTACAAATACCTGCCTTTGGAACGTCTCATGAATCACTTCTCAGAGAGGGAATGGCATTCCCTCTTCAAAGCACTTGGCAAGATGAAAAAAGAGGTAGAATCTTGCTAAAGACCCTGCAGAGTTCAGCATCTGAACCCTCAGCTGCATGTGCAGGGCAGCCAGGGTCATACTCCATCAAATGGCAAGTGCAGACTGCCAAGACAGGGAAACAGGAGGCTTGTGACTCCTGGTACCAGGAAGACAGGTCCTTTTCCACCTGTTGATCTGTGCCTGCATAAGTTCAGTGTCCTAGGGAGCCATCAGAGCCAGCCAAAGCCCACCCACATGCAAGCACTAGAAAGCAGTGGGTACCATTCTTTGAAGATAGAAGTCCCCTCTGCTGACCTGACCCACTCTCTGGGAAGGTTTTCTGGGGACTTTGATCTGGCAAGTTGAGGAGAGACTGCTGATGCTCATTTAGCTAATTTGAGATTATTATCCTTTGCTGTTCATCCATGTAAGCACCAACAATGCTTCCAGAGAAGAACTGCAGTGTATCAGGAATGACTGCATGGCTCAGGCTAGTGTGGTGTCTTTTTGGTCCTACCAAGTAGAGGGAAATGTTTCTTAGGAATACATATTTGAGGTGACAGTAGCAAGAGTAATGATGAAACATCAAAATGGAAGAACCTCAAGTAGGCCTATCAAATGTACTTGACCTGTGAAAGAAAGGTACAACAGTGTTAAGATAACAGAGACAGGGTGGGACAGCTTATCTGGCTGTGGTACTGTCAAGTATGGATACGAGTCTGTCAGGAAAGACAGGCAGGGATGATGCAGCCCAGGGAGGTGGTGGAGTCACCATCCCTGGAGGTATTTAAAGACGGTTAGATGTGGTGCTTAGGGAGATGGTTTAGTGGTGGTTTTGGCAGGGTAGGTTGAGGGTTCGACTTGATGATCAGAAAGGTCCCTTCTAACCAAGATAATTCTATGGTTCTATGATGAGGAGGGTAGTTGTTTTCTATATTAAAGTAGTTTGGACATATGGAGCTCTGCTATGGGATGGACAACAAGGAGTAGTGTTGTGAGTCAGACCCAAAGGAGACACCAGCAAGGGTGACATTGAGATGAGAGTGTTTCTCACCACCCAGTCAATGTGAGGTAATGGACAAAGCTTCCTTAAGACACTTGATACGTCTGTATCACAGACCCTGTTTATCAAGGTGAACTTTAACCTCCCTGACATCTGTTGAAAAGTCAATGCTGTGAGACATAAGCAGTCAAGGACATTTTTGGAGGATATTAGGAATAACATCTTGATAAAGATACTGTATGGATCGACAGGTGCAACACAGAGCTGGACTGATTATTCCCCAACAAGGAAGTAGTGTTCAGGAATGTGGTAATCAATGGCAACCTTAGTTGAGAGGACATGAGACAGTGGTGTTCAAGATCTGGAAAGGAGTTGGTAAGGAGAGCTGCAGAATGTAGACCTGTGTTGTCACATAAATCTGGGAAGTGATAGGTGGTATTTGCTCTGAAGCAACTCTGAAGACAAAGGAGCTCTATAAAACTAGCCAGTTTTAAAGGACATCATTCTCCAAGCTTAAGATCTAGCCAACACATTTTCTCCAGACTAAACAATCCCAGCTCCTTCAGCTGCTTCTCATAAGACTTTTCTTCTAAACCCTGTGCCAGCTTTGTAACCTTCCCTGGACACACTCAAGCATCTTGATGTCTTTCTTGTAGTGAGGGGCCCAAAACTGAACACAGTGTTCAAGGTCCAGCCTCACCAGAGCTGAGTACAGGGGAAGAATCACTTTCCTATTCCTGCTGGCTACACTGTTCCTGATACAAGCTAGGATGCTGTTGGCCTTCTTGGTCACCTAAGCACTCTGCTGGCTCATTTTCAGTTTGCAGTTGATCAACACTCCTAGATCTCTCTCCTTCAGACAGCTCTTGAGCCACTCCTCTCCAAGCCTGTAGATTTGCATGGGGTTGTTGTGACACAAGTGCAGGACATGGCACTTGGCCTTGTTGAACATCATTCAGTTGGCCTGTCCCCATTGATCCAGCCTGTCTTGGTAACCTAGAGGTTGTGATGTCTCCATCCACATTTTCAAGAGCTGACTGGACCAAACCCTGAGCAATCTGGTCTGATATCAGAGATGACCTGCTTGGAGCAGGTGGTTGGACTAGAGACCACACAATTTCACATTGAGCCTTAAATGAAATCTGATTCTATCATGGTTTAAGAAGGGAAATGGCTTTCCAAAATACTAGTGGTCTATGAAGAGTAGTGGTCATTGCAAGCAATTCTCATTATGAGGATGAGAAAAGATGAAATGCAATGTAGGACTTCAGCCAATCTTGAAATTGTATGAAACGCTCTTATTTGTACAGCATGTCAGACTACGTAAGGTTTTTTGTTGAGACATGTAGTATTATGCCCTGACTGGTCAATTTTTGTCAGTTTGCTGAAAGCATGCTGAAGCATTTTGTTAAAGCCAAAGCAGAACAGTTTGTACATCGGGCATTATACACCCCTACAATGTGATTATATACCACTAGAATACCTTTAGAGCAAGGTAAGGAGCTGGATAGGAAGAGAGTATGTATGTACAAATGAGAGATGCACAAATTTTACAGACAATGCTGAAGTTCACAAATGCTGTCACACTAAAGAACATACATGATTTTATTCATTACAAAGTATGCAAAGTATATTTCATGATTTTTTATTGTAATTCTTGGATTAATAAGGAAGAAAAATATTTCATTAAAGCATCATTTAGAGAAATGACAGAAGACCCCATTTCAGTTGCTGTCTAATGGTAGATTTTTACATGATAATATGATGTAAAACAGTGTTTTCTCCTACAGACATACTTTTACTGAGCTTCATTAAATAGAACTGCTATAGTCCAAATTCTTACTAATTTTAGAAAAAAATTAAATATATCAGCCTAGCCTATTGTCAATAATATGTTTCAGTCAATAAAAGATTCTTAAACTGGCCAGGCAGAATATCTTTTCATGGATTTTCAGACTGCTTTTATTCAGAAAATATAATAGCTTTTCCCATATTTGAATATTGGTAAAACAAATGAAATTTAACTTTAGGTTAGACTATGTAACACACAATTAAACAGGGTTATAGATTTAAGAAAACATTATGTTTTAATATCAGATGCTAAAGTTTCTGATGCCATAAGATTAAATTATTTCCTTTTCGCTAAATTAAAATAACCAACAGAATAAAACTTGATCGAATATCAGCTCCCCTGAAATAGTAATTTCTAGAGAACGACAGAAGATGGCTGAAAATCATTCTATTTTACTTTGCAGTGAAACAATTTCTTTCTTGATATATCACTAAATGAAAGTTATTTTCAACCTGTCTTTTGCTTTACATTGTCTTAAGCTGCACATAGACGGTCTCCTCACTTAATTGCTTCATATGTACATATATGCTGCTATTCATTTTAGCCAGAATACAGAGCAAAAAGAAAAAACCAGAACCACAACAACCCATCCCCCCCAATCTACTTCTTCTTTGTTAGATATACATGCCAAATCTGAACTTTCCTATTTACAAGGAGACTCAGGAAATTTGATTTTCAATAAAGTAAATTACTGACACCTCTCCAGACACAAGCTAGGGCTTAAAGGAGCTGCTGCTTTATCCTCCTGCTCATGCTGTCCTGACTGCAGAAGCTGAGATTGTTCTCTGCCTTTACAGACCGTGTGTCTTGGTCTGTGAAGATGAATTCTAACACCCACAGACTAGAAATAATCTCTGTTATATTGATCGGGGAAAAAGTGGCTATATCATTTAAAAGAAAAGTTTAGAAATGAGAGTCTGAAAGCTCAGTCTTGGACTCACTTTGTTTAATCTAAAGAAAATGAGAGAAGAAAGTGCAGTGATACTACATGGCATGTTAATATTGCCAGACTTGCATTGCACGGTCAGATGTTAGCCTGGTGGTACTGTTATTAACCTGGTGTTCTGAATTCCCAAACATATAAACCTGATGACTTTGAAGATGCTTCCAAAGGTCCTCCAAAAGAGAGATGCAGAAACAAGCTAACATAGGACGTTTGGATAGCCTGGAACAGTTCTGTAAACCACCCAGCCTCAGGGGACATGGGGACAGAAGCATGCTGTGGGGTTCAAGGTGTGAGAATCTTCTAAGGATCATGGAAATCAAAAGATCAGGCATAAGCAAAATATTCATAGCAGAGAAATCAGAGCTCCCGCTCTTTGCTAACACAGAGCAGGCACCTTTTTTCCTCCTAGTAGTGCACTGTCAAATCCTTTGTAAGCTTCCTGCATTTATCCTAGGTCTTTGGTAGCTCAGTATGCAGAATGTTAATCACTGTCTTCATATCGAGCCCTGCTCTGATACTCAGAATCCAAGTTACAAGCTAAGTAGCTGGAGGTATTTGTCACAGCCTAAATATGTCTGATAGCCATCTGATGTCAGCAGTAATGTTTACTCCCAGTGTGATATTGCTCACTCATTCTTTGCCACTGAAAGGCAGTAAGCCATTTCAATCTCTAGACCTTGCTAAGACAAGGGAGGTTCGCCATGCAGAAAGGAGGAAGTGAAAAATAGATATGACCAGACGTAAAATGAAAGTTAAATTACTTGTATGATCAACCACTTCTTAAAATCTTTTACATTTGGCCCCATTATTTGCTATGAGTTATGAATATGAAAAAATTGTATCACATGTGCTACCCATTTGAAAACGGCTAAGTCTTGAAATCAGATCACAGGTGGCATCAAGTATCATGCTTTAAAAATATCAATTTCTATGGCTCCCAGCACTTTAATACCTGTTGTTAATCCTCAAGAATGGCTGGTACAATGTGTTGATTAGAGTGTAATAGTTTAATCATCTCTGTGTTAGGAGTTCATGTTGTAGTTTCACAGATCATGAAATGTGTCTGTTTAAGATATGAGCACATTATCTTTTCTTCTCTTTTTTTTGCAGCAGGTACTATGTAACCCTGCTCATTTTATCTCTTGTCTCTCTTTTACCTGTATTATAGTGCTCATTAGCATGATCGTTCAGGCCACTGGGCTAGTCAAAGATTATGTTTATTACAGGGAGAAAAAGAAGTATTTTCTTATTGGAAATGCTTTTGCATTACAAGTTGAGGAGTGTAAACCCTCCTTATCACCTCCAAACACTGCACACGATTAGTTGTTAGCTGTAGAGCTTATTGCCATTGTGTAGAGGACAGCAAAGTGACAATGTTTCTTAAGTAAGTTATTAAAGCAATATGAAAACTGGAAAGGCATATTCCGAGTATGTTGTCTGCTCAGGGATTTGGGTGTATTTTTGGCTTCATGAAACAGCATTTAAGTAAATATAACAATGTCTCAGAAGAATAGAAGGGAGATGAGAAGTTAGCGATTAAAGCCAGTAGTCAGGAATGTGGCATTTGTATCTGATCCTCCCTAGGTGTATTAGCACAGTCCTCTGAAGTCAGTGGAGCTTGGCTAATTTAGACTTACTGCAGACCTGGTTTGCCAAAGGATGTACTTTGTAACAGTTCAGTTAACCTTTTTCCTATTCTTTTTCCCTTTTTTTTTTTTTTAAATTTAATTACCAGTTTGTTAAACTGGC
>VZTU01025501.1:12956-106407 GCA_013400835.1 Zapornia atra | reverse complement strand
AAATGCAGTCTTTAGTCTTTATTTAACTACCAGTTTGTTTTTGGAGGTTTTGTTTGTTTGGTTGGTTTTTTGTTTTGTTTTGTTTTGGTTTTTTATTTAACTACCAGTTTGTTAAACTGTCAAACGCAGTCTTCAGACTTGGGAAAGCTTTATCAAGCCAACAGTGCTGTGCCTTCTTAGCAAGCCAGGCGAATCTCTTTCCCACAGCATTCATGCAAGCCT
Organism: Zapornia atra; assembly: GCA_013400835.1. Taxonomy (NCBI): domain Eukaryota; kingdom Metazoa; phylum Chordata; class Aves; order Gruiformes; family Rallidae; genus Zapornia; species Zapornia atra. The sequence goes on along the minus strand of VZTU01025501.1, from coordinate 106,185 downwards.
TGAAGGAAAGTGAGGACTGGGAAATGTAAAGTGAAGAGAGCGAGGCGTAATTGTCACTGGGGAAGAGGAAAACAGGGAACTGATTTTCCTCAATCTGCAGTAAGACAGAGATGTTCATCTGGTAATGTAGAATTTATCAAATACTTCTATCAATTCCTATTTTTAAGCTACAAACTTAGTGTCATTGTTTCACCCCAGGCAGTAACTAAGCTCCACACAGCTGCTCACTCACACCTTACATCCCCAAAGAGAACAGGGAGGAGAATGAGGAAAAAAGGTTGAGGTAAAGACAGTTAACTGGATAACAAAAGAAGAGAATAATAACAACGATAAAACCAACAATAATAATAAAGTCTAAAATGAATATATTCTTAATAATTATTTTTCTTTATTATTACAAGAGAAATTATTACAGTAATAATGCATTACAAAAATATCTAAAACAAGTGATGCACAAATGCAATTGCTTGCTACATGCAGGAAAAGAACAAACCCAATGCTCAGTCTGTTTACAAGCTGCAATCCCTCCTCCTGGATAACTCCCCCAGTCATACCTGGAACATGATGTTATCTGTTATGGAATATCCTTCAGGGCAGTCTGGTCAGCTGTCCTGGCTGAGCTCTCCCAGATTCCTCTGCACCTGGCAGGGCATGAGAAGCTGAAAAGTCCTTGACTTAGTGTAGACACTACAACTAATCAGCAACAACTAAAAACATTGGTATGTTGCCAGCATTGTTCTCATGCTAAATCCAAACCACAGCACTATACTGGCTACTAGAAAGGAAATGAACTCGATTGCAGACAAAATGAGGATAACCAGGATAACCAAATAGGTACTTTCTTTGTACAGAGGATAAGAACCAACTTCTTAGACAAAATTAGGGAAGGGAAAAAGCAAAGGATAAGAGGCTCTAAATAGCTGACAAAATAAAGAAACAGTTCCTTTCTTCAGTCAATTAGTACATAGGGTCAGCAGAGGAGCAGCAGTGCTGTCCTCAGGGGGACAATAGTGGACAACTAATACCCAAAGAGGAAGGCATGAAGAGAAGATGTATAACACATTGCCAAGGAGCTCACAGATAAATTATTAAAACCATTTTATTAAATAGAAAATCATAATCTTTGCCCCTTGCCTTCTATTTTTTACCTTCCAGAAGACCTTTCAATGACTCTTCTGATGAATCTTAATCCATCACAAAAAATACTGCCAAAATATGGCCATTCTATTTCATCATGGCCCCGTGCCCCTCAGGGTGTCGATGTGAGGGTCACTCTGGCTCATTTAGAAAAGAACTTTCCTGTCTGCCTGGAACACAGAAAATATATTTCCATTTTTTTTGTATACAAATGTTAAAAAATCTAAACCAAAGCTAAAGCTGAAATCAAAAGACTTTGAAACAATGATGGCAGTGGAGCATGTTTTCATATGAGCATTTTGCCCAGTCAGCCCTCTCCCACGAGCAACCTAAAGTTTTAACAACATTAAATATTATCATTAACTCTAGTTTTAAGCAGGAGGCTACTTCAGTCAGTTGGATCATTGCATTAACATAGTCTGCTGAAATGTAGACTACCCAAAAGGAGCATCTGGCAGGGTGAAAGCCAAACAGTGGGATAAGTGAATTTACTGCAGGAACGAGCTGAAAGAAAATAATGGATTGTGAAGGGTGGGAGGATAGCAGCAGACAGGAGGGCAGACAGGAAAGCATTCTGATATATGGAAATAAGAAAAGAAAAGGATAAAAGCATCCATTCAGGTATGCTCTCATTTTCTCATGTTTTCCATGGTAATTATAGGCCTTTCAAATGGAAGTATATTTAGGTTCAAAACTTGTAAATTATCCTACTTAGGAAAATAGACTCACTGATTAATGAAATCCTGTTAATAAGATTAATTCCATGTATCTTATTAGGCAGAGTTACCACAAAGATCCACAAAGCATAGGATGTTCACAATAACAGTGATCCTGGGATTTCAGAAGTAATTTTTTTACCACTTTAGAGATGGGGACATGAGTCAAAAAAAAGTTATGGGAGACATTTTTGAAGTTTCAAGTTCTGTAAAATGCTTTTAAAGGATCAACTTTAATAACACGTGGAATAACACATCTAAAGGAGAGCTGGCCTGTAAAATTACATTTACTTGCATTTCCTAAATGTACTCCTTTTAAGACAGTTTCCTGTCTTCTCCAAATGAATGAATATACATAGATCTTTAAATGTGTATTTACTTTCAGATCCTAGATTTGAAGGTAAGAAATTTTGATTTTTATTTAATAATTTAAGTAAATAATTGCATTGCTTGTATTGCCTTTTATCAATATAATGAATATACAAATACTGACTTCTGCTGGTTTTCCTCTAACCCACTAAAAATGTAGCTATCTTTCTACTTTGAAAGACTTAAAATACGAAAATTCTAAAATTACAAAAATTCAAGTTTGATAAAATTAATTAAAGAAAAAAACCAAATTAGAAGGGTTTTTTCCTGCAACAATACCCATAATTGCATAATAAAAGCCTAATAATTTTTCTTTTCCAGATGAATTCAAATTATTTATGAAAAGGCTGCCCATCAATTATTTCCTGAACACATCTACTGTAATGCATCTGTGGACAATGGATTCTAATTTTCAACGGCGCTATGAGCAACTAGAAAACAGCATGAAGCAACTCTTCCTCAAGGCACAGAAAACTGTTCACAAGCTTTTTGGCCTTAGTAAGAGATGCCATAAACAGCCACTCATCCGCATGCCCAGGCAGAGGTAAGAAAGTCTATGAAAAACCTGAGAAACTCAAACTTCTATCTTGAACACTAAAACCTCCTGGAGGGCATAGGTGTGGGAATGCTGCAGCATATTGTACACACTCAGGATACAATCCTTGTGTTTGTAGGAGTTGAACAATCCCAGCTTTCAATATTGCTCTGTTCATGTTTTCCTAAATAACGATGGGAAAGGTCAAAATAAAACCTGATTAGTAGGTGACTGTGTATTATGTGAGGCAGCTTCATAATAACATCAGTGTGCAGTTTCATCCCGTTTGGTTTGCCTCTATTTTACAGAACCGTATTGTCAGTGGAACTTGGCCAGGTGTAACAGTGCCAGGTGATTGTATACTGAACACTGAATACCTGTTCTGGAGCCAGCACAGCTATTTTAAGAACTTTCCAGGTCATTATACAGTATATACTATGTATTATTGATTTCTTGTCTCATTTGTCAGGTATGAATTAGGTTTGAAAGGATGCCTAAGGAAAGAAAATTGAAGTGTTTTAGTCCTGCTAGAAACAGAGAGATCCTGAAAGCTAGCTGCTCAAATCTATATTAACATAAAGTGGTTATAGTTTATTGCTGATTGAAGATTGCTTTATTGAAATTAGTGGAATGACACTAGAGTGAATTTGAAATGAACGAGCTTCGGAGGACATTATTCTTCTGAGCATAAGCATTGTGGACCTGGCATGGTGACTCCTGAATTTAGCATGTATCTATGCCAATTTTAAAGAAATCTAGATCTGTGTTCCAGAACTGCCAGGGGCTCCTCACTCTCCCCTGCCTCCAGCTCTCCCATGCCACGCTAAGGGCCCATCATTTCCTTTTTGCATTTTGGTGGCACTTAGCTAAGCCTTCCACCTTTTGTTTCAGAAGAAGACAGCCATCACAGGTCTCATACCCCGCTTTTCTACATATTATGCTTTGCTTTATGACCTGCTGTTTGAAACAAAAATGTGTTTTCTATGTGTGGGATCATTTCATAATTAGAAAACATTTCAGTAAAAAAAAATTATATAGTCAGTACAGTAGTTTGCCATCATCTTGGGCATAACCTGAATGAGAATTCTGACAAAGAGATGATTCAACATGAAAGACCTGAGCAGGAAAATAGTGTTTTTAAAAACATAAGAAAATGAATCAAACCTCACTTTTTCTTTTCCCCTCCCAAAATTATCAGCTCTTCAACAATAACCACTATAGGGTGTTGGGTCAAACACATTTTAAAATTTTAAAATTTTTTTTCAATGAAGGATTTTTTTTCAAGTGCAGAACTAGTGAGTTCATGGTTTATTTGTTAATAATAAATTTTACTAGAAATGAGTTTGCCTGTTTTACAGGTAGTTGTATTAAACTTTCGTAACAGTCTATTTTAAAAGGCATCTCTAATTTAGAAATATCCTAACTTACTTTTAAGATAATTAACTCCTGGTTTAGCTACACCTAAATTTTTTTTCCGGTCAGTATAGAGGGAGATTGGACACATGATGACATAATGATGATCAATAGATGGCTCAAAGATCAGTGCTAAAGGCAGGTTTGGGAATACTTAGCCAGTGGGAAGCATTTGCTAAGAGAGCATTTTCAAAGACTAGATTCCATCTGACTATCTGGGAAAATTGCCTTCTGGCATCAAGGCTTTTATGGCTGATAAGAAGAGCTTTAAACTGAGAAGTGAGGGGAAAAGGTCAAAAGAAACTGGTTTAATTTCCAAACCTTGTTAAAAAAAATCTGATAGACCAAAATACAGGAATAGATAAAGGAATATCAGTGTGAAAAGTCCAATAATGAGAAGATAGAAAATATTTGATAGAACAGTATTCAGGCACTTCTTGTCATGAGAGTATGCCTAATCTGAGCGAGGTACTGAGGTTTTAGATAACACAACTGTTCACAGGTAAGCACCCAAGTGAATAGTGGGTGACGCAATGGAGAAACATGAATTATTGCTCAGGCTGTAAGAAAAAGTATTTAGCAGAAAATGAGTGAAGTAATTGAACCAAACCCAAGTATTAAAATTCCCTGTGGAATACAAAAATAAAAGCAAAACCCACATTTTTGTGTGCCAACAATATCCTTGGCTCCAAAGAAACAAGAAGAGGGAACTGGAACAAAATGTAATCCTTTCCATAGATTTTCCAAACAACTCCTTCAGATTAGTGTATGGGCTCTGCTATTGATAGTTAGGGTGAACTTTATTATGGAAAGTGAAATTAGATGGTTAGTGGAGATATAAATAGCATTTTTAATGGTATTTTATGGACACTGCCTTTTCAGATACAGGCTGAAAAGCTGATGCTTCAAGTTTTTAATAAAGGTCATGATGTTGGTACCAAGTAAAAACAAAGTAACTGTGTTAATATTTAACTTTACACCATATTTTACAAGTCAGTAGAATATATATGTATACAAAAGATTTTTAAAGGACTGTATTGAAAATGACAGCTGGTCTGGTCTTTCATGAAGCTGGGAGGTATGTTCTAAAAGTTCAAAATAATTCATGAAAACTTTCTACGAGACTGAGTTTTATAGGGATTTATCTGTGCAGTCTGCCAGAAATCGTTTGGTCATACTTGAAGGAGCTTGTGCACACAGTCAAGGCTATAATTCATTACTGAAAATACCTGTCTCTTTTCTCAGGCCTAAACATTTTGTTACTGAACATGAAAGAAATTGTTGCTTGATTGTTTTTAAATGGGATTCAATTAATCAGTTGGACAGAACTGCTTGCAACTTTTTTCCATATTTCCTGAAAAAACAAGCCACTTAATAGTCATAAGACTAAATTACTTTTGATTGTAATTTTCTAACCCTTGAACCAAAATGCCATTGGATCCTCTCCTAGCATCGTTGTTCATAGTAGAAGAGAGTCAATTAACTTGCAAGTTAAAGAAGCTACATTCCGGTGTTTCCTTTTTAAACAGTTTATATTCTTCAGGTAGAGTAATGTATAGTTTTCTTTCAGTCTACACTAGTGATTAGAACAATGTCCTACTGCAGCATTTGGGATACACTGAGGATAAGAATAGTTTTACTATTTTTATTTTATTCTGTTCATTGCAAATCTTTTCAAGTTCCAGAAGCCCTTCCCAGATTTTAAGCTTTCTTTTCTTAATGTGAAAATGATCATTGTTCCTTTTCCTAAAAGGCAACTCATGCTTAGACACATCAAAATTCCATAGATTCCTGTTAGAAACCATTATGGCACTGCTGAATGTAACTTTTCAAAATTCACCTGAATTAATCAATACACTTTCTGTAATCGGTGTACTGATTGTCTGAGTTCAAGGAAAAATACCACCTGAAAATGCAAAGCCAACAGGAGCACAGATACTGCTATGAGGATAATATTCCCCTATGTTGTACATAGGGAAGGAATGATAAAACATTCAATTTCAAGAGGCAAATAAAAAAATATATAGTGCAATCTGAAGAAGAAAGTAGATGTTCTGTGGAATAATGCTTCCAGGTGTACTACTGTCTCCATGAAGTCAAGGCTCCTGAAAACTCAAATTGTTATTATTAATATGGTCTTATTGTATTGACACATCACCCTTGAAATCTTGCTATGCGTGTATGTATGCTATGCTCACTCATTGCAATTGCCCAATGACACCTGCAGCATGCAGCAGTTTTTGTTGCACTAGTTGGCCAGCTCCTGCTGCAGTGTCTGCGTAGGAAGGTTGGTGAGACATCACTAGTGGCACAGCACATTTTGCTGTGCAGGAGTCAAGATGAGGCACAAAACCATATCCCTGCCCCGAGTTCACCATGCGTATTTCTCTGTTAGGCCGTGAAGTGTGAGGAACAATTGTTAATTGTGAAAGCAGTTTGCCTAAGGGTCTCTGTGTTCTAGCACGTAAACTCTGAGAAAAGGACTGACAGTCACTAAGTTAGTCCAAGCTCTTGATTCCAGCAGCACCTTTCTCAAGTGAGATGAGAAAGGGATGCCCTGTTACAGACAGTGAAGGGCAGGCTTCTTCAAAGCTTACGCTGAGTGTTGTGACTCACAGCTGCACTGAACGACAAGATCTGTGCATGTATAATTTCATGTTAATGTCACCTTCAAATTGAATCTTCTCATTTTTTAAGGACAAAATAAGTGGAGGGAAGAAATAAATTCTAGTCTTACTCAATAGGGATGTCCATATAGGATGCTATGCCTGAAACAGGGCAGTGGGAAGTGGTAAAGCAGCAAGCACGAAGGGGTTAAACATTTCTCACTGAGCAATGGGGAGGGGAAAATGGTTTTGTTTCAGTTTTGATTAACACAACTGTAAGAGTGCTTTCCAAATATAATGACTATATTCTGGGAAGCTGATAATTACAGGAACACAGGACCTGATACAACCCATGAGTTAGACACTTCATGTGAACCAAAACTGAGGGCAAGCAGCTACCCAAATTATGGAACCAAATTGGAAACAACAGAATATCTGTGCTTAAGAACATAAAAGAAACTGTGGTGGCAGAAAAGGACTATCTTCACCTTCCCAAATATTTTTTCAATAAGAATGTCAGAGGTTTCTTGTGACTGGATTTAATATCCAAACACTACTGAAAGACACTGAAACCAGGCAAAAGCTTTCATTTCTTCCTTCAAAAGTGTCAGTTTAGCACTTGATTTCATTCTTTTCTATGTCATTGAAATTAGTTCCTTGGTGAATGTTACCCATTTGAGTGAATGCACTCATTACAGTATATTGTCATATGTACAGACCTTATTTGTATGCAGTTTAAATCACTTTGTGATAAAAAGCATCACTTGAGGCTAAATTTAACCAACACAATTTGTGATTTAATAAAGACATTAAAAAAAAAAGAAATGTAATGTAAATAAAACAATAAGGCAGTGGAAAAAATTACATCTTCCTTGGCATAATAACAAAATGAAAACTTTTGAAAAAAAACTGCAACTGAAGATTATGTGCCATTCAAGAAAATAAGAATTTTAATTTTAAAAGACCAGGGAACAACCCTTGCACACAAAAGCATGCAATCTTGAAGAAAATGTCAACATTTAAACTTTTGAAATGACTGGGTGCTTAATACTAACTTTTTATTTTCTATTTAAGAAACATACTCTGAAACTAATGTAGCTTTAAATAGAGTTCATTACCAGAGACAGTGAATACCTGCTTCAAACAGAAGAGTTGCAGAAAGAATTCCAGTTTGCAAAACCAGAATTTGGTCTGGAATTTCCCACAGAATGTACCACAGGCAGCTATAAAAGGAGGAAGAGAAATTCATGTGCATTTTCTCATTTTTCTATCCTTTTTTAATTTCACATTTCAAATTCTCATGCCCTAGGAGCACGACAGGGCCTGAAAACTGTTAAAACACCTCAGAGAAGGGATTTGTGCCTTAGCTTTCTCTTCATTCCATATGCAGAAAAAAATGTTAGATATCTGGGGGTTTTTATAGTATCCATAACGCAGTCCATCAGCATACCAAGGCCTTCAAATCTATTGTCTTCAGAATAGTTCAGAATGAAATACACGCAAAAAGACTGTATAGGTTAATCCCATGCCCTCAGGATACTACACAGGATTAGATTAGTTCCTTACATCTCAGAGTTGGTTATCAGCTAGTTTAGGTTGCTTTGAAATAATTGATTCACGGTGAGAAAAAATCTTCCTCCAAGGAAGCCACAATGTTCAATAGCTTGAAGTTTCACAGTACATCACACAGAGATTTTTCTTTTCAAAGAGTGTTTGTGGGATTGGATGCAAGTGAAAAAGTATAATTTAACCAAGAGTTGTGGTCAATGGCTCAGTATCCATGTGGAGGCCTGTGAGGAGTGGTGTTCCTCAGGTGTCAGTACCGGGACAGGCCCTGTTCAGTATCTTTGTCGGTGACATGGACAGGGAGATTGAGTGCACCCTCATCAAGTTTACAAACGACACCAAGCTGTGTGGTGAGGTCAACATGCTGGAGGGAAGGGATGCCATCTAGAGGGACCTCAACAGGCTGGAGAGGTGGGCCCATGCGAGCTGCATGAAGTATAGCACGGCCAAGGTCCTGCATGTGGGTTGGTGAAGTCCCAAACACAACTACACTGGAGAATGGATTGAGAGCAGCCCTGAGGAGAAGGACTCGAGGGTGCTGATTGATGAAAGGCTCATCATGAGCTGGCAGTGTGTGCTAGCAGCTCGGAAAGCCAGCTGTGTCCTGGGCTGCATCAAGAACAGTGTGGCCAGCAGGTTGAGGGAGGTGATTCTGCCCCTCTACTCTGCCATCATGAGACCCCACCTGGAGTACTGCATCCAGCTCTGGGGTCTCCTGGACAGAAAGATGTAGACCTTTTGGAGTGAGTTCAGAGGAGGGCCATGAAGATGATCAAGGAGCTGGAGCACGTCTCCTATGAAGACAGGCTGTGGGAGTTGTGGTTGTTCAGTCTGGAGAAGAGAAGGCTCTGGGGTGACTTAATTGCAGCATACAGGAAAGTGGGAGAGGGACTGTTCACCAGGGAATGTACTGATAGGACAAACTGAAAGAGGGTAGGTTTAGGTTAGACTTTAGGAAGAAATTCTTTACTATGAGAGTAATGAGGCACTGAAACAGGTTGCCCAGAGAGGCTGTGGAAGCCTCTTACCTGGAGGCGTTTAAGGCCAGGTTGGATGGGGCTTTGGGCAACCTGCTCTAAGTGAGGGTGTCCCTGCTCATAGCAGGGAGATTGGAACTAGATGATCTTTGAGGTTCCTTCCAACCCAAAGCCTTCTGTGATTCTATGATAATTACTTGTTGCTTAGCAAACTGCTAGAAGAAATATGAAGAGTGAGTCTAGATGAAAGCTGTGTTACGGAAAGACAATGTAAGACAACAAAAGCTCGGCTGAATGGGCTGGGTTTAATTTATATGATGCTTCCAAACAAGAGGTGCTAAGCAACAATATTCTGCCTGGCTTTAGCACATCTTCTCCTCTTAATAGAGTACAGTGTACCACAGAGATATTTCTAAACAAAAATCCTTCCACGAAAGAAAAAGAAAAATGTACTTAGATTGCACATCATTTTACATCACAAAAAACACCAGAAAATTGTTTGATCTACTTCAATTAAGATATTGCATGTGGGAGTTAAAAATGGATTTGCAAGTTTCAATGTAAAGGAATGTCTCTCCAGTGGAAACTTTGATTTGATCTAACGCACCAGGTGCACATCTGAAAGTTGCATGCCATAAAAAAGGAAGGTGATAAGATGAAAGTATGCGAGATAAAATGAAGGTCAGTTTGGTAGCAGTTGCTTTAATAAACCAAATAAGAAGTCTGTATCTTTTCTCAAAGGAAATAAAATGATCCACTTTGAGGTGATACCTTTAATTGGATTGGGGATTAGAGTTATTTAAAGCTAACGTGACAGACATAAAAATATATAAAGGCCTGCAAATAATAGGTCTGATAACAATGACAGGCTAAGATACACTCTTGTGTGTGCATGTTTTCACACCTATTTTAATAGCTGTGTATACATAAGGGCGGACTGCTCTTAGTCTCTGTCCTTGTAATATGTTTTCTCTCAAGGAGATTTGTTTTCTAATGCTGCAGCATTTAATTACTTACTCATAGAGGCTGTTCTTGATCACATGCTATATAAGAGAATTATTCCAGCCTACCCACAACTCCACTTCTGATTTTTTAGATGGAGAGCAACATTAGAATGAAGTAGTTTAACCATATCATAAACTGCTGTGAAACTAGTAGACAGTTTATATTAATGTCACAGGATGGGAGGATGCCTACTTCCATGCTCTGGAAATACCACACGTGGAATATGTGGAGTGAAGTCATATCTCTCATGCCAAAGTTTTGTCCTTTTAAAATATGGGCTGCTCACCAGTGCAACTGTACCCTAATAGCAGTGCTTTAGGAGCCATATTTTACATTTTATCACATGATGCAAACTGTTGGAAGAAAGAAAGTAATCTTAGCAGGAAACATCTGACATGTAAGGAGTTATACCAACATAGCATGATATGATATTACTTTAATATTGCAGAATGCTGTATCACACATTGTTCTGAGTCTTGCAATGCTCATTGATTATTGAATCATAACGAATATTAGAGTCCTGCTACACTGTCAAACTGTTCATACTTTAAAAGGACAGAGCATTGGCATGAGAGTTGTGACTTCATCCCATGTATTGCCCATATAACAGTGCTGTATATTCACACCTCAAAGCGGGCAGTATTCAGAAATGCAACAGCAGAAGGTGACTCAAGGAAATCATTTCACTCAGGAAGGATAGCTACTTTAGTGTCCATCTCTTACTTGGGCTCTTTTCTAAGAGTAACAGGTGATAAGAACAGAAATCCCATATTACTGTGCAATACTATTTTCCTCCATGCAGTCGAGTTCTAAGAAGTGGAAAGATGGGCTCAAGTTCCCCTTCTCCCTCATGAAACAGTATCTAGAATATCCTTTTTTTTAGATCTGCTAATACTCATTCTACTACAAATTGCTAAATTTCACCCCTCGTTGTTTCCTCAAGTGTACAATTTTTATTTATTTTTTTCCCAGGCAAATTTTCTAGTGCAATTGGTACTATCAGAACTGAAGCCTGAAAATTTGAAGAAAATAAAACACAGGCAGCTTAAAATAGCATTTTATTTTATAGATAAGTGGTATTAAAAAAGAAAAGCACAGCTTAAAAAAAAAGCTGCTGCAGAATTTCAGCTATAAAGATGCAGTATTCAGCACATTTAATCCCCAGGGTAGACTTACAATACTGAGGGGCTTGGTTTTGGCTTTTTGGTTTTTGCTGTGACCAAACTGCCACAGAGGACCTTCCTTTGGGTAAAATTTAAAGATATCTGTCCTAGTTCTGGCCAGGCCAGAGTTACCCTCCCCAAGCAGTCAGCACAGGGGAGATGAGTTAGCCCAGGCTTTTTTCCATATCACCTGACATCACTCCCCCATAAAAGGGAGTTTTGATTGGGCAGGGTCCGATCACACCATCTATCTACCTGAATCACTTCTAGAAACAACAACAGATCAACCCTATGGTGACTCCCAAGGTGTGCAAGCCTACACTTTAAATAATTGCTTGACACGTGGACAGAAGCTGGCACACATTTCTGGGCTTGGCAGCTTCTTTTACTCCTAGTCTGATGACCATCTGTCTTTGTGGTCATGACATTTGACATGAAGACCGTGATCCTCTCTAGACAACACCCCCTGCCTTCAAGCATCATGATATGCAAACGGAGCTCAGACAAGGTCAGGAGTGTGAGACTGGGATCTGGGAACACCCTGGGCTACAGGCTAAACCCAAGAATGGAAAGTATCTTCCAGATTTCACCTGTATAATACGAAAATATTGGAACACTGCTTTATCTGACCCAGAAGAGTATCAAATATACTACAGGGGCACGTCTTTTATCATCTATGAGTTATCAAGTAAGAAAGGAATAAAAAAAAAAAAGGAGTAATAGCAATCTGCAGCATCAGTCTTCCTCTGTGGGGTCACCAAAGCCCCTCTGTGCTAAACACAGCACTGCAGGGCTGACAACAGGCCGACAAGATCACATTTCTTTCCTCTCTTTTGCATACTGCAGTTCTTTGGAGTGATGCACAGGCTGTGTCTCTCTATGTGTATGTGCAGCACATGTCATGGTGGGGCCGCAGGCTCAGCTCAGGCTGGGATGAATTGCTGCAGCTGAAATACTTTCCTGGTCTGTGCCTTTTCAAATAAAAATGAGTCTCCTCTGTGGGAAGAGGGTATTAATGCAAAGCACAAGAGAACTTTGACAGGAGTGCAGAATAAAAGGGAAGAAGAAGGTCAGACTTGTGGGGGATGGGGAGATTCTGCCATACATATCCATGTTTCAGGCAAAACCTTTCATCGCTCTGATGCCTTACTTTGACAAAGAGGTCTCTACTTGTCAGGTTATGTCTGTCATCACTCTGAAAACAAGGTTTCCAGGCTCTGAATCAGATAAACTTCTCAGTTAAACAAGTCAAAGAACCATGAGATACACATTGACATAGAAATGGACACATGCAAGCGACCATCGTGTATGTCTCACCTGTGTTCAGTCATACGCAATTTAGTCTGTTAACTCAGAAGGCAAGATACTTGCTTTCTGAGAGGACATGAAATGCCGGACTTAACCTTCAGGATTATGCCTCCATTGTCTCAGCTAGAGACATATAGTAACTTTGTATTTAGATAAATTTCAAGATTGCATCATTTCAGTCCTGCAGATGGCTGGTTTTGAAGCCTTTGATTTTAAAAAAGCTTAGAAAAGTGCTGTAAGCCTGCATCTGAATTGTTCATATTACCTAATGTCTACCTTTTCATTCCTTTTTTTAAAGATAAATCCTTTGCTTCCAACATGCAGAATGCACCGATCTCATTGTGTCTTAAGTGCTTCCAAATGACATAGTTGTAGGAACAAGTTTCCTGTCTGGTGGATATATACGTATATGGTCATGAAAAAACTTATTTCAAGTTTGATATGGCTGCTTCATATTATGTTATTTTTCCATTTGTAACACAAAGAAATAACTAATACATTGGGTTCCAGTTCATTTCCAGTTAGTCATTCTTTCTTATTTATGGTCTTTTATGTCTTTTATAAAGCAAAAATACATACATCTTTGGTGTAATAAGTTCTCTATATTTTTTTCTGTGCTCTTGATTGGAGCAAAATAAATGATAGAAAAGAATAAGGTCCCTATTGAAGGGTGGATGATAAGGAGGCATCTGATTTTTCTCAAACTGAACCACCAGATAAGAATTCAGCTTGTGCAAAATTGCTATGGGTACTTCTAAGGGTAAAGAAATTTAGGGACACAAACAATAGGAAAAAAGTTATATACAACAGTAGCTAATTTTTAGAAACATTACAAATCAAAACTGTCAAGCTATTAATTCAGTATTAGTGTCTCACATGTGGCTATGTACCAAATGGTAAAGTCAGTGTGCAGGTCACTTGCCTCAAATATCAAGCAGCAAACTCAACTTCTTTACTGACAGTGATAATGTGACATGAGCAAGAAACTGTCTTTCCCTTCTCCACCCCCACCCTCCTTCTCCCTTCCTACATTCTCCAGTTTCTGAATGAATTTAACACTTCAGAGAGGTGCTAGGCAGACAGCTAGGAAGCATCCAGCCCTCTGATGTGCTCCCAGAGAGGCAGGATCGGTTGCAGGCCCAGGCTCGTGCTGTCTTGCCAATGTCTCAACTTTCACTAGGAGAGATCATAGCTGGAGGGTGTGAAAGCAAGTCTGTGATAAATAATAAACTCTGTAGTGTTTTATTCCTTGGCTTTTCAGTTGAGAGCATCAGCAAGGGCCCTGGTTGTGGTGGTGACGTGTGCTGTGTGGACAGATGTCACCCAGGGAAAAGCTTTATTGTTGAGTTATTCACCTCATATTTTGTGCTGTCAGAATATTTACATTCATGGCAGATTTCTTATAAACTTAATGTAGCTCAAGGGATGCACTTGGAGACCTCGGCTAACACAAACCAACTCCAGATTTTTTAGGTCAGCTTATGTCTGGTCTGTGGCAATATCTAGTGAGGTATATAACCTTGGTCCCAATGTGACTTTATACAACTTGGATATATTTTGTAACCCAAAAGATGATCCAAGCATTTAATAAACCCCAAATTACCATTTCTTACTCTGAGTAATACGGGAGTCAGAGAAACTTCAAGAGTGTGTTCTGCTGTCCTTATTCAGGTTGATCAAGTTGCTTTCAGACTATGTAGCAAGAGTAGAAAATACGGGTGTGACATAAGTTGCCCATCAGAAACATTAATTTTCAGTGCAATCATTAACTGCCATGAATGTTTATAGTCTGTGAAGAACTCATCATTTTGTTGATGTGAAAACTTGAGTCATATGTTTTGTATGGTTCAGGAAAGAAAACAAAATAATTCCTGAGACTTTCCATAAGATGTTATTGTACACAATACATAGTCCTGCATTTGTGCAATTTTCCCCCAGCTATTTCCAGATATTTCGTTATTTTGGAAAAGTGCCATAAATATACTGGAGAATGAATACAAAGCACTGTGTTACCAGTAACGTTCTTAAGGAAAATAAACTTTAAAGTCATTTTTTTTAGGTGGGAAAGAGAAAAGATTCAGGCTGAGAGAATGCAAATGAAGTTTTAGTTCATCAACAAGTGAAGGAGACCAGGGTCTTAAAGCAACATCTGAAATAAAAGCAAGCTTTCCTTTCTATCAAGCTTCTTCCTCCACATTCAGTTTGACCAGTATTTTGGAGTAAAACATTTGTCTCCATGTCCTACAGCTGCAAAACAACCAATGACAAATTCAAATACCTGAGACATCTGTGCCCATTGTGTGATCTATCCCACGTGGATGGAGGTCAAGTGCTGATTAAGAACATATGATCTCTTTACCCATCTAGAGCATGCTTTTTTGGAATCCAAGCCATATTAAAGATATACTATCAGTAGTATAGTTTAAAACTGATGAGCACAGAACATAAAAAAATATCCCTGAAATGGCAGATGATACAGCACAGCTGCAGAAGACATTAATTCCAATTCATTTGTATGGAAATCATCCCGGTTATGATATTATCAGTTTTCTAGAAATCCAGATATGGAACAGATGAGAAGTATAAAATAAAGGACCTCTGTATTGCAAGGAGGAGGAGTAATAAAAATTATTGGCAGTCCAGATAGAAGGTGACATTTGTTAAGAAGGAGATAAAACTCTTTGAAAGAGTCCAGCACAGGGCCACCAAGATGATTAAGGGAGTGGAACATCTTCCTTATGAGGAGAGGCTGAGGGACTTGGGTGTCTTTAGCCTGGAGAAGAGGAAATGGATGGGTGACTTTATTAATGTTTATAAATATGTAAAGGGCGAGAGTCAAGAGGCTGGAGCCAGGCTCTTCTCAGTGATGGCAGCGACAGGACATGGGGCAGCAGGTGCCAGCTGGAGCAAAGGAATTTCCATGGGAATGTAAGAAACTTTTTCATTGTGAGTGTAACAGAGCACTGGGACAGGCTGCCCAGAGAGGCTGTGGAGTCTCCTTCTCTGGAGACATTCAAACCCTGCCTGGATGTGCTCCTGTGTGATTTAGTCTGGTGATCCTGCTCTGGCAGGGGGTTGGACTAGATGATCTTTCAAGGTCCCTTCCAACTCCTAACATTCTATGACTCTGTGATTCTCTGATTCTGTGACACTTGCTAATTTTCTGAGATAGTTCTATTATATTTAATGACCAACCGCTCTCAATTATCAAGTTATTAAATAAGGACAACCAAATGAAACTAAAATCCTCTCTAAATCTACCCAGAATCACCTTTGCTTACATTTCAATACTAAATGAATGTATTTCAAGAAATGTCTACAGTCAAGCTTTTTTCCACATTGTGAAGCTTCTGTCCACAGAAATTATTTTCTCTGGGTTTTAGTTAAAAAAAACCAACAAACAACCAAAAAGAGGTTATTTTATTTTTTATTTTCCTTTGATTATTTGACTTTTTGGACATTCAGATTCTTGGATAAATATTTCCTGTTCTACCCAGATGACTTCAGTAAGCATTCAAACTTCTCCTCATTACATAACAGTGCATCAAATGGTCCAGGAGTGTGTCCAGAGAAGGGCAGTCAGGCTGAGGAAGGGGCTGGAGAGCAAACCTTCTGAGGAGCGGCTGAGGGAGCTGGGGGTGTTCAGTCTGGAGAAGAGGAGGCTGAGGGGAGACCTTATCACCACCTACACTGACGTGACAGAAGGGTGTAGAGAGGTGGGCAATGGTCTCTTCAACCAGGGGACAGGAGATGGAATGAGGGGAAATGGGCTCAAGCTGTGCCAGGGCAGGGTCAGATCAGATGTGAGGGGAAAGTTCTTCCCTGAAAGAGTTGTTGGGGTGTGGAACAGTGCCCAGGGAGGGGGTTGAGTCACCGACCCTAAGTGTGTTGGAAAAAAGGGTAGATGAAGTACATAGGGATATGGTTTAGCATAGGACAGGAACGGTTAGACTTGATGATCATAAAGGTTTTTTCCAACCTTGTGATTCTGTGATTCAAATGTCAGGATTTTTTGCATCAATTAAAATTCATGTATTGAAAAAGAAATTTTAAAGAAATTAACTTTTCAAAATACATACCTGTCAAAAAACAAACCATCAAAAACTGAAATCTCTCTCAACACTGCTTAAACTGTGTTCATTATAGCTCCTAAATGTCTTCCTCTTTATTTTAAACAGTGATATTTCCAATAGAATATGAAATCAGGATCTTTATGTTAAACTTCTGTTAGGTTTTGGGGTTTTTTTTTTAATCTTCCAAATTTAGGAAACTTCTGGCTGATAAAAATCCTAAAAAAAATAAAATCTTTAATTGACCTTGGAAGACTTCAAAGGCATCATGCCCTTGAAACTATGCATGCGTTATTTCACTCGGTTTTGGACAAAGTTGCTTTAATTTTGGGGAAAAAAAAAGAAACAATAACTGATGATTTTTTTAATGTAAGTTGAAAGCTTGCCATCTGTGTAGATTGCTTCATCAGTGTATTACCCGTAGAAAGCACTACTGGTTTAGATAACTCCTGGAGTGATGGCTAAGATACAGTATAAATATAAATGAGGTAGTTGGCAAATATGTCCAAGATGAGAGCAAGGTACCATAAAATGGATAGCTAAGCTGCTGACTCTGTTGTCCCTAATGTTTCTCTACAAAACTTCAGTTAAATAAGCTCAGAGTAGAGACCAGTGTAGCAAATCCCAAGGCAGCATGCAGACTTTCTGTTTCATCAATTTAGCCCTCGATACACTGCAAAACACTTGAGTAGCATTTTCTATCTTGCTGAGTCCAGTCCACAGTTTAATGAATCTTGCCGCTGGTATGAGGTTGTTCAACATTAAGTGATTTTTTATTTCTTCTGCTGACCATCTGCTGCATATGTAGCCTACTTACCCATGTACTTCCACATTTGGATATAATGCCAACTGTATTGGAGAAGAAACATTTTACTTGTGGATTAAGAGATGAGCAAAAGTTCATAAAAGCCAGAAACCCAAGCTTTGAATGAATTAGAGAAACAGGTTTCCATCCATGAATATTTAAAAGGAAGTCTATACAGGATATCTGCATCTGTGCTTCTAAGTGTTGCTGCAACTTGAATTTGGATTAACTTCAAAGATAAAAATAGACCCTCTGTCTATGAAAGGCAAAATTTCCCTGTACTGAATAGAGATTGGTGTCCTGACACAGAGGCATGAAGCTTTATAAAGAAGTTTTCTACAGGAGACACCTGTGAATCTTGGCAAAAAATGATTCCAGAGTCTGTTTCTTCTTTTTGCTGAATGGCAGACAGTCATCTGGTTATAGAACTCTATAGACAAGTTCGGATGAATGGTGCCATGCAGTTGTGAAATTGATGATAATGCAAGTCTCACAGTCTATGGGATCACACATCTCACCCAAACTTGCAAATATATTTTACAAAAACCCTCTTTTAATCTATTTCATCTTTGAAGTTTGGTATATCCTTTCCACCCTTTGTGGGAAGGTGTCAGTGAAGTGAAACCAATATTCTCCGTGTGTAAAATTCACATATTTTTCCTGTAAGTCCTAGTTTAAATGTCCAGTCTTGATATTGAACATAAGTAGAAATACCTGACAATATTTGGAGATCATAATCTCTAATCATTGACATAAAATGTACAACTCTACACACAAAAAATTGTATTAATACATTTACAAAAACTTAATGAATAAACTTAAGGAGAACATTTGCAGAACTCTTTCTTCAGCAAAACAGTACAACTCTCCTTCAAAATTATCAAGTAGAAATTCCCTGTGCATACAAGTGAAAATAAGCAGAACTTTACCTCTTTAAAAAAAAAAAAATCATAAATCAACGTCCAGGAATTTTACAAAAGTAGAAAATTGCAGTTTCTGTCTATCAGATAAAGAGTAGTACCTCATGACAGCAGTTTCCTCTTCCTGTCCTTATTACATATTCCTTTTTTCATCTGACTCAATTGCTTGATCACAATCGAAATCAAACATCGCATTAATGCTCCAAGAAAGAATTGAGCAGTTCCAAGTATTTACTTATTTGCATTCTTATGTCTGCAAGCTCCACGAGACCTTAATATAATCTTAATATATTTATTGGCAGCATCAGACTAGCATGGATTCATTCTTTGGAACTACAAATAAACTTATCCCCTCTCCCTACAATGATGTAAGCAAAACGCTTACTTGTGACCAGTATCCTCATGATAAAATACAGATGCTAAATCAGTTTCAATAATCTGTAAAGAAACAGAATAATTTAATTTTTTTTTTTTAAGTGGTTAACACTTTACATTCAGGCATAGCAGCTGGGATACTTCTACAGTTTCATTTGCTAGCGCAGATTTCTAGGGTGTTCTGCAAATGTTGTTGACATATAAAGGTGCTGAATTAACATTTCCACTGGAGGATAGGAAAAGATTGAGTGCTTAATTTCTTGAGAAGATAGCTTTTAAAATGCAGTTAAGGTGTGCAACTGCCAGTATTAAGGCACCTGAATAGCAGTAATACTTTGCATACTTTCAGGCTGTAAAGTAAAACTGAGTATGATTAATGGGATGGCTTTACACATAACAGCACAGATGGGGATTATGTTATTTTATATTCACCTTCCAAACTCTCATAAAAGTAGATTATTGTAGCATAGCACTCCTGAATAGTTACATGATGATTGGAGCCTTAACAGCTCCCACGGTCTTACAAAAGGAAATCTACTACATAGAAACAGTGTTCCTCCGTGGAATTCATCCTTCAAGGAGGCTGAAGAATATAAAGCACTGGAAGAGTGTTT
The DNA here is from genome assembly GCA_013400835.1 of Zapornia atra. Lineage (NCBI taxonomy): Eukaryota > Metazoa > Chordata > Aves > Gruiformes > Rallidae > Zapornia > Zapornia atra. The sequence goes on along the minus strand of VZTU01025501.1, from coordinate 86,606 downwards.
AGGGGACATCAGGGTCATTATACAAGTATTGGAAGAGATGTAAACATTTGGATGAGCATGGGAATATGTGAACAGAATATTTGCTTATTGTCTGTGGCCCAGGAGGACTGAGGAGAGGTTCTTTGGTCCTTTAGTGTCACGTTTGAGCCTGAAGAGATACCCCAGAGTGTCTGTGGTATTGGTAGCAACATCTGTGGTGGGACCTGTGTGCAAGTTCTTGGCTAACCAGAACAGCATTAGAGAGGTGGCAGTGCACTAACAACTCTGAATAAAAGAGTACTTGACATGTAGACATTCTTGATCACTAATTACAAGACAAAAGTTTGCAACCATCTACATTCTGCTGAAACGCAGTCGCTGCTATGTGTCTTGTGGAATCTCACTCACAAAGGCAGTTCATGCAATGGGTTGCTGGGGTCAGCTGTAAGGCACCAATTCATCTCATGACATAAAAATAAATGTTCTCCCTCATAATGACTATCTGAATTAAGAGACTTTTAATAACAATTGAAATTTTCCTTGAATAATAGTCTTTTTTTCCAAAGATGTTATTATTTATGACTAGTTGAATCACAAGAAGAAAAAAATTCTTATGGCTTAAGCTTAACATTAATGAAATAGTAACACTTTCTTTTCATTAATTTTATCGGTATCCATAGTGAAAAAGGTTCAGTTTGATTTCTGCAGCAGCATTCATATTGATCTACAGAACAACTTGCTCTCATTTTGGCCAGTATCATAGACAGGTACAAATAAAGTTAACAATAAATAAATGAAAGTTTGGGACCTTATGTCTTCTTTTTTTTTCTTTTTAATAGAAGAATAATAGTAATTAAATGCACATTCCTAAACTATATGTTCTTCAGCATGTATGTTAAAGACTAAACAAGCTATTCACATAGGGTGGGTACTACTTTCCTGTAATAATTTTGAATTTGTCGTAGAAATGTTTAGCAACCAGTGAATGAATAAGAGAAATGTTAAATGTATCTTAAAACCTGTAATTTTCTATAGAAAATTAATTTTATTCAGCTATTTCTTTGTCAGCATATGGTGTTGTATAACTTTGTGAGTTAATGATTGTGTACTTAAACCACAGCGAAATGCAGAAGACTCTTAGTATTTTCAACATATTGCTGCAGTGTCACTTTTGCATTCCTCAGTTTCCTACAAGGATATATCCTGTCAGGGGACACTTCAGTTTAATAAGAAGTACTTTAGAAGGTCAGAAGGAAATGAATAATAATAGGTAACATTACCCAACAAGGAGGAATAATGCAAAAACACTAAGCTGAGCAAAACCATCTTCATGATAAGTAATGTAAACACATTACAAATGTTCTATCATTCAAAAGTAGTCATGTTCTTTATGCTTTTAAAAATGTGTCTAAATAAGAGTTTTCACTTCACTTATTCAAATGCTGACATGCTGCTTTAGAGAAGCATCTTTGGTTGTGAAAACAAGGATATCCTTAAAGGGTATGTCCCCTTGTGCTTCTCCAGCTTTGCATAGTGAGCGTTGCTGTGAGTTTGGCTGTCACTTTTCTTTGGCACACTGTGATAAATAGACACACACAGTACTGGTGGGTTTCAGAATATGCCAAACGTTAGATACACTGTATTAAAGAACAAGCAGGCTATTGACATGAGCAATGAGTTGTGTTTTCCTGTGGTCATTTTTCATTTGTCATAAACACCTTAACCTGGGAGAGAAGTGATATATCTTAATGACTTTAGAGAGACTGGTTTCAGCTTTTGACTGACTTCAGTGTTCATAGAAGATCTGTTAAAGCTGTGGATGTTACGAAAAGGAAATTTAAAATACATTGGGCATCTACAAGACTGCTTCAGGGTTTTTTTAGCTTTTTTTTTTTCTTCAGGAGCCATATTTCCTAAGCAGTCATTGCTAAAGAAAAAAAAAAGATAGACTTTTCATAAATAAAATAGTTCTGCACATGCTTAAAGTAGCGAGCCATTTTACCCCATAAATTAGCCTCTCATTTGTTCAGTTCCCATGTGGATTCATGGACTACCTGTTCTCAAACTGCAACTGAACAGGATTACCATCTTTTGGGCTATCTTCCTGTTTTCATAAAACAAGGATGAACAATGCTTTGGATATTTCTGCCAATTTGTCAAATTCTGTAGAACAAAAGTATTCCAAAACTTGTTGGTAGAAATGACGAAGGAAGATAGGATAGATAGGACTGGGAGACAATACTGCTAAATAAGCTTTGTTTTCTTCAGAATCCAAGTGGGAAGCATGCAATATGAAAACAAATCTAACAAGATTGTTTCTTTGAGAATCCCAAATGAGAGAACTTAAATGGCAGTGAAGTTATTTGAAATCCCAGCACCAGAAACAAAGCTATAAGGATTTTTCCTTAATAAGTGTCTCATCTATTTAGATTTGCATGTGCATATTTGCAAATTTCTATATGTTCTTATATGACCATGATTTTTTTTCCTAAATCGCCCTCAATTTTGAATTATTTATGTAGCAGAACACCTATTCACTGCTTCTTCCTTTTTCGTTTGTGATGTCTGTTAATTATCAGCACCATCCTCATGGACAGACTTTCATATGATCTTTTTCAGCATCCAAAGGGCTTCAAGGAGGTTTTTAGTTTGGTAGGCATTTATGCAGATTTTTAGGAAAAGAAGAAAACAGACATGGGTAATAGTGATTACAACAGGGCAGCTGCAAAATGACTTTTGTCTCTATAGATTCTTAGATATTTAAAGGAACGGTCCATCAAAACCAGATGCATAAGCAGTTAACAGGAAATGTAAGTCGAATGAAAACCAAGCTTTAACAATAACAATAGGATCTCAGTTTGAAGAGACAGATGAAATTGGAAATAATTTTTTTTTCTAGACAACAAATTCCCTCAAAATGTAGATGATATAAAAGCAGAATCTATTTTTTTTCTTTTCTCTTTTTTTTTTTTTTAAATCAAACACCAGGGTAGTGTTTAAGTCAAAAATAGATCAGTCACTTTGTCTATCTATAGTACCTTCTCTAAATTAACAAACAGGAAAAAAAGATATACATAGTGATCTTGTGGAAAATTGCAAATTTAGCAACAGATGGCAGGAAATGGAATTTGTTGTCTTACCAGGACAATAAAGCAGAAAACAGTTGGGGTAAACTTGTTACAAAGGGAAAAAAACCAAACAAAACAAACCAACCCAAAAACCCCAAACCAAAAAACAACAAACCTCACAAAAGAATATAGAACAGATACTCCAGTTCACATTTATAGATTCTATTAAGGACAATCTGGTTTTAATTGGATAGGGCTTCCTGAACCTGTAAGTGTAGTACACATCCTCATCTAAAAAAGTCTTTGCAAGTTATTGTCATGCTGAACACAACAGGTGCTGCTCATGCACTAAATTAGATTCACTGCTCAGAGCCTACACGCCTCTAGAAGCAAAACAGGAGAATCATGAGTAATGTGTGAAACATCCTCACAAATCAGTTACATTGTAGTGGATCCTGCGTATAGAAGCTGAGTATTTCTACAGCTGAGCCCAATCACAGGTATATCAAAGGTTCTCAAAACTTATTATACAGATGATGAATATATTCAACATGGCTCAATGCAGTCCGGAATGGTCTGCAATGCTCTCTATAATAGAGCAGGATACAGGAAATTCATGAGCTGTTTGCAGTGCAAATAGATGCAGAACTGGTTGCAGGAAAATACAAATCAATAAAAGATGACTCCTTGTGGATGTGTATAGTACATCCTAGGTTTGGGGGCCACCCCAAACATTTGCACTTAATCATAGAAGGGACCACAAAGACTATCTAGTTCCAAACCAGTGCTATCAGCAGGGACCACCCCCACTAGCCCAGGGTGCCCAAAGCCCCAACCAACCTGGTCTTGAACCCTGCCAGGGATCCAGGGGTAGCCTAAGCTTCTCTGGGCACCCTGTGCCAGGGCCTGCCCACCTTCCCCAGGAAGGATTTCTGTCTCAGATCTCATTTAAGTCTCTCCTTCATTTTCAAGGCCTTCCCATTGTCCTACCACTATACTCCCAGATAACCAGCCCCTCTGCAGCTTTCCTATAGATACCTTTACATAGTGGAAGGCTGAACTTCTAAACTCTGGATATTTTATTCTATTTTATTGTGTTTTGGGCTTTTGAGGGTTTGGGTTTTCTTTTCCTGTGTTGTTGCTGCTGTCTTGTTTTAAGGTTGATATTTTATAAGGAAAGGGGATGAAAGATGTAATGCAGTGATGATTTTCAGTTCACTGTGATATGACCTCATACGATCCTTAGAAGTAGCTTTGGGTCTCTTTGTCCTTGGTAGAGTATACTTTGGGGGCAGAAAATCTTATCCATCAATCATTTCTGAGAAAGAGCGCTGCTCAAGGATAAAAAGAATTGCAGCTATGTCCAATATCTGGACTAGTCATGGGCAAAAGATGAATAAATCATGTTTCATTCATCCCCCTCTATCTAATGTGAGGACGACACACTGCTTCTACCCTTCCTCGAATAAGAAACTGTAACTTCTGTAACTGCCCTGGCTCTAGAAACCAAATAAGGCCTTTCTCAGCACTGTGCATGTGATGTGTTTACCTCAATATTTGACAAGTTTTCCTAGAAAAAAATATTCGTGGACCACCTTGGTCATCAGTGTCCCACTGATAGTTAGAGGACATTATGTGTAAAGTGTTCATAATAAGCAGTGTTTATACAAGGTGTTGTAACTTTGTACTCTGAAGGAATAATACATAAATGAAAAGCAAGCAGAAATTAACAAGTATTTAAGAAGAAACTAAAAGAAAGCTTTCCAACATTCAGACATGGAAATTCTCAGCAGAACAGTAAGAGCGTTCAGAAAGGATAGTTTTTTCCTTTTGATGCAACATTTTTTAAAGCTAGGCTTCTGGAGAGGGCTTTTGCTTTTTTGTTCATCTGTTCTTCACCTTGACTCCATTTTGTCAGGAGTCCAGTGGCTCTGTTCCTAACCTGAAGGTCCCTGACTTTAAGTCATGATTCGTGCTTTAGCAAAGGGCATGCGAATTAGCTCCCCAGAGCATCCTGTCAGGATTCAGTCACTCTTACTGTGTTCTGCCTTCTCTTCATGTACTTGAGAACAATACCTGACGTCAGGATTACCTGAAAGATAAGTACTTTGATTTAGGGGTGGGATATTATGTCTTGGCACTGCAAATATTTCTTTTAAACTCATTCTGGTGGGTTTGTGTTTTACATGCTTAACCGCTTTAGCTGGTGGCTAAAATCACAGTAATTTATTTGTGGTGCACATTGTAAAAGACTAAAATATAAACTATGTTAAACAGTTAAAAATATAAAGGGTTTAAAAAAGTCCTCGTTGACAGCCATGCTCAATTTCAGTAGGAAATCTTAAGTCATGTCAGTAGAAAGAATCAATCAAGTTGCAGATCAGTATGTTCCAAAGGCAATAACACCCCTGGAAAGCAAACATGGCTTTCTCCCACAGATGAATAACCCTTTCCTCTTCTACTCATAATGCTTACTTTTATCCTAATATCTTCTTCATAGTGAAGTTGGGAAATTACTACGATGCTCAACCTGCAGGATACAGTAGGATGCATTACAGATTGTGTCATGGCACTTCATTTCAAGTTTTCTCACCCATCTCAATTATTTGATGCTGGGAAATTAAATGATCCTATAGTACCCAGACGATCCTTTATTTATGGAGTGAGGGGTGTAAATATTTCATTTAAGAGTTCAGGTATCCATATATGTACAGGTAGTCTATGCAGCAACTCAGTCCTAGGTGCAAAATAATAATTGACATTGTTTCCATAGAAACTAAAGCAGCCAGTGGAAGCTGCTAGATAGTATTAAGAAAATTCAGTCAAGTTATATTTGAATAAGGATGATTTGCAACATGCTACTGCTTGCAAGGACAGGGGATGTTCTTCAATATCTTTTAAATTTTACCACTGAGGTACAGCTTCTAGCCAGTGTGTTGTTTCTTACGTTGGTAATGAGAATATTAGGACTATGTAGTGGTCGATGATGAATGCTCTGAGGCTAAAGAGGTCCTTTTTACTGACACCATCATTATTTATTTTTTTTCGGAACAAGTCCATAATGAGGTAAATTAAATAGATTAAGAAAGTAATAAGCTCTCAGATAATAATAATGTTTGACAGAGGTATATTGCAATAAGCAGTGGAGACTGTAAAACTCTGCCAGACACAAAGCTGACATTAATTTGCACTCCTTATATCACACAGAGTTTGTTTTGCTGTGAGTGAGAGTTTGACTGTTAAGGGTTAACTTCAAAATCAAACCAAGAAGTAACATTTGAGCAGGGTCAATTTTTCTTTAACTTTCTGGTAATGTCAATTCTAGCTGTAAGCAGCCTTGTGAAAAACACTGGATTATGTGTGGATTTGGACTTCTCAGTCCGTTTGCCAGCAGAGACTGATTGTGCTGCAGAGGCAATGTAATTACTCATCAAGGTGAGAGTGTTTGTGTTGGAGCCCTGCTTACTTTCCCAGTGACAAGCCTGCTTGCCTTTGCTGTCAATCAAAAGCACCACAAAATGGCAGCAGCTAGAGACAAGGGAAAAGGCTTTAATGCATTGAATCAAAGTGCCATAGTGAGCAGACTGAAGAAGATTCTACCAAAATCTCTGCCTTTGTAAAAGTTCCTTTAATGTAAATTCTAAGTCCCCTTACCCACCAAAATGCATGTAAAAGAAACCTCGAAAACCCATGTAAATGGATTGAGTGTTGGATAAATAAGAGAAATAATGGATGATAGGATTGCCTGAGGACATTGGGGCTATTTTTGTGGCTGTTCCTTGTTATTCAGTGGCATTCATTATGCACAGTGGGAAATCCTCTGCAAGAAAAAGAGAACATTAAAGTTCCTGGCTTGTACTTTAGCTAGTGACTCTGCAGTTATTACCACCTCAAGTCATCACCCCCTCACTGTATCTCCAAAACTTGTGTGAGCACATCCTACATCATGTTCCTGTACTTTTTTTTGGTTTGAACTTTGATTGGGAACTCTTCAAGGCAGTCTCTTAAGGCAGATTAGCATTTTCCATATGGACAATGTCTTCAGGCTCTTTCTGTTGTGACTTTTATTACAAAGACACTCAGAAGTATACAATGTTTGCAGATTTTTGAAAAGAATGGATGGAGTCCTTTTTGGAACATCTTGCTAGTGTTATCACCCTAACAATTAGCTGTTTAAAAGCTATCACTATAAAATTCTTTGTGTTTCAAGACCTGATTCCCACTCTTAGAGTTTAACCATACTTTCTGAGTGAGGAAGTTAAAACTGCAGAGCTGTTGAACTGCAGGAGTTAGGCAGTTTTGTACAAGGTTAGAAAAATGAGCTATTTACTCTGTATAGAGGTTCCAGGATGAATACATATGACATCCGAATCCATCAAGCCAAAGACAGCAAGTTGCTGTACGTGTCATTTCACTCTATAATGACTGAGGAGAGCACTGTACTTTCCTGCAGCTTGTGCATTCCTCTCCCCTCAACTAACTCCAGCCATGAGCACCCTGCCTGCATTTCAATACAGATCCCATATCAGAAACCCCAGTTGACTGTTGTGCATTTTACAGCCAGACATGAGCACACAGCACACACAGTTCCTCTGAAGGTTCAGGTTGTGGCCAGCAACTTACACTAAAATCTTTCTATGGTTTTTATTTCTTTTTTTTAGCCAGTCTTACAATGCTTCTTGCATGTGGGAAACCTGTTGTCATTTCTCTCTGCACTAAAAGAATCACATTTATCTCACTTTACCATTCATATCCATTAATTAGACTTGTCATCATGGCTGTCGTTGCAGCCATTGAGACTGGTTTTGGAAGGGCTTTCTTCAGGGAACTGTAGCTTTTCCTTTCCTTCTCCCTTCCCCACCCCCACCCCCACCCTTCCACCCCCCTCTTTCCCCTTTTTTTTCTCCTCTTTTTTTTCCCTTTTTTTCTTTTCTTTTCCAGCTGAGAGCATCTGGCCTTTCTGGAAAGGACAGATAAATCTTTCAGAGAGTGCCTAGGGTATTAAGGAGGGGTGTGTGCTTATACACACACACACACAGAGATATCTATAGAAAGCATACTAGAGACCTTGTTAATAATAGAGTTCCTCCAGAGTCTTTAGTATCCCACGGTGCTTATAATCAAAGATATTTAAAATAACTGTGTTAAGAATGCTAAGTATATCTTAAACCATATGCTGTTGTGAGGTCTGAAATGTTATATGTCATTTGTCAGAAGAATATATTCTTTAACAGACTTTCTTTTCCCTACAAGGAAATCTTGCCTACTCACATTCATTTTTGGTTATTAATATTGACTTCAGATATTCTTTGTGCAAGACAGGCTCCTTAAATTAATTCTTTCCAATACCAGCATGTTAGTTTCACTAAGGATGAATTTAAAAGGGACTTAAATGTTTGTGGGTTTTCTGTTGCTGTTGTTTTGGGGTTTTTAATTATACTCCCTTAAATAAAACTCTCGAGGTATTCATAAAACTGTTATGGGGAGATTTCTGTTCTATCTGTTAATATTATGTTATAAAAAACTCACAAAAGAGGACATTGACTCAATAGAATGAGATGGGATATCAAGATAAGTATCGCATCAGAATATCTTCTTTCTTTTCAAGAAGAGTTGTCACCTCTTTTGGGGAACGATCTATAGTTGATTACTCTTCTCAGGATACACACCATCCCACTGCTAAACTCCAGCATCTGCAGTAAAGCTCAACTGTCCACTTGAGATCTCCTAACAACTCTTGAGTTTTTGACAGAGTGGCAAAGTGTTGTACAGGAGCTGATTAACTCCAAAACAACTTCAGTGGCAGTTCATATCACTGTTTTGTATTTTCATGTGGTTCTGTCAGAGAAAGTCGGTGGGGGGTTACCCAGAGGTGTTACCATATCCTGGCTTCTGCCAGCATTGCAATAGCTTGTGGCTCCTGTGCGTTATTCAAACCAGAGCGAGTTAGTTCTGTGTACAAGTGGAAAGTACTCAGGTTTCAGCAATGTACAAGAAAGATTATTATTCTGAATTGCAAATGGAGATATTTTGTTCTTATCAATCATTTAACTCTTGGTGGGGGATGGATAATAGTTCTATGAGGTAAATAATTTTATCTTTGTATAGATTCAAAAAGAAATCTGCATAGCTTCCTAAGGTGGGACTGCAGTTTATCACTCTCACAACCTATAGTAATTTTCTTTTTTGCAGATTGATTTGAAGAAAATTGGGGGTTTTTTGTTGACCCAATATCAGCCTTTCTATCAACTTATACCTTGCATTTCAGGTTGTGTGTTTGCTTGTTTGAAGAAGACAAAAATGTCAGAAGATATGCAATTACTTGATGTTTGCCTGTAAACTTGATTGCTACTCTGTCTCCTAATTTATATACATACAACATGTGGTCATTTATATTAATACTTTCCGTATTTATGACTGTTAGATAAGTGACATCTATTTACAAGAATTATGCATTATTAAGTGAAATATGTGCTGTTTTAAAAAAGAGTATGATACAACTTTTCTAGACAGCCTTTAATTTTCTTTCAGAAATGTAAGGATGTCATTACAATCTATGCAAACATCGTGGCAGAAAAAGAAACCTGCAGAGTGTGTTGTGCTCATATTAAAACTTTAAGGGTTTGCTTGAAATTATAGTTGGTTTAACTTATTTTCAGTTATTATAACATGAGATTTAAAAAAACTGCACTGGGCTCAGAATCTTATTTTATTTTTTTTTAATATCATGATAAGTGAGGCATAAATACAGAACTGAGTTTCATATTTGTTAATTAAAACCATTACTCTTTACTGTGAGGTTCTGGCTTTGGTGTAGTACTTCTGTTTCTACATGGTAGGAGAAAATTACAGATTATTGCTGTTTATATTGCAGTAGAATCTAAAGGCAATTAAATTTACAATCCAGATAAGGAAACACTGGAAAAATTTAAGGTCATTGTCAAAGGAAAAGGGTAAGTGTCTTGTCCATAGTCATGATCATACAGAAAGATCATGAAGAATACAGGAATAGAATTCAGATTTTGCCTTTATGCTATGGGCTGTTAATGAGGGTATGATTTTACCTGTATTAATGAGCTTTAACTCTAGAAAATCATGCAGTTGATTGCTGATTTTTCAGGCATTAAACTCTTTCCATATCCAGACCTGCTCTTCACCATGATTAAAAGTTTGAATGCTTTTGTCAGCACAATTTTGTGGGGTTTTTTACATTTTATTTTTAATTATCCTGCAAAATATTTTAAAACCTCCAGCTCAGAAATTATCTTCACTACTATTTTACTCCTGTTTTGAATTAAATACTCCAAGAACATGGATGCTACTTCCTCCTATCCTAAGTACCACACTAAAACACCCGGTAACCTGTATGCATTTTTCAATAGCTTTGTGACCTGCTGCATTCCATATGAAGACCTTTCAATCAAGTCTACTTTTTATATTAATTCTGGGATTTCCACTGGAAACTAGAGCTGCTAGTACATTTGTTATTTTTACAAATGCAGTTCACAAAATACATCTTTGACTGGGTTTGAACTTGTGTGTTTGGCCTCAGGATGTCAACTGACAAGGAAATCCAGTTGGTCTTAGTAGCCAGCCCCTGCTAACTCACTTCCACTTACACATTTAGTATTCAAATTAGGTTCATGCCAGCATACAGAAACAATGTAATGAAACCCTGTCCTCATAATTATACTATGATTGCTTCATAGCTATACATAATTTAAGATTCAAAGACACTCCTAAATTATCTACTTTTACACTTCAGCCTTACATTATTCAGTGGAAGATATTTTCATTTGTAAATCCTATTTAATTTTTTTCTCCTTTTTCTCAGCCAGTGTTCTTCGCCTTCAGTTCATTCATTGTTACATATACCTTTTGGGCAGTTGGAACACAGAGTAAAGAGCTTAAAGCAGCCATTGCCCAAGCTATATTAATATGAAACTCTTTCAGAGCTAATACATCCATCTGGGAAGGAAAAGCTATCTGTAGTGCAGGGAAGCAACCAGGGCAGTACTGAGTATCAGTACAGACTGGGAGATTAATGGGTTGAGATCCCCAAGGAGAAGGACTTGGGGCTGCTGGTTGTTGTGAAGCTCAATGTGACCTGTCAATGTACATCTGCAGCCCAGAAAACCAATCGTGTCCTTGGCTGCAGCACCAGCAGCATGAATAACAGGTCTAGCCCAGGTCTGCCCACTACTCCAGTTTGAGGAGACCCCCCTGCAGAGCTGCATCCAGCTCAGGGGTCTTCAGGACAAGGACACAGAGCTGTTGGAGCAAGTCCAGAAGAGGCCACAGAGATGATCTGAGGTTGGGGTTGTTCTGCTTGGAGGAGGCTGTGGGGAGACCTTATTGTGTCCTTTCAATATTTACAGAGGGCTTATAAGAAAGAATGAAAAACCTTTTACCAAGCCTTGTAATGGCAGAACAAAGGGCAGAGGGTAATTCAGATGACATATAAAGAAGAATTTTTATTTTAATTTTTTTACAGTGAGGGTGGTGAGGTACTAGAACATGTTAGTAAGGCAAGTTGTGGATGCTCCAGCCTTGGAAGCGGTCAAGATCAGGTTGGCATATTTATCTATCACTGAAGCCTCTAGATAAGCTTTTTATAACTTAATTTTTAAAAATATTAATATACAGCTGGAAATGTCCACCTAAAATTCTATCTTCTGTGGCCAAAGGTAAGTTTTGCACTCATCTAACACGACAAATACAAGTACACGCATATCTCAGAAACATAACACGAGTGGCTTCAAGAGGTATACGTGGTTTTGTTTGGGTTTTTGTTTTAGTTTTGATTGTGAGGTGTCTTTTTGCCTCGTGTACATGAAAGCACTTATTTTTTCTTAGCATTTCTTATTCCTCTTGTTCTGCTTTTGACACCATTAATCAATTTGACTGTTATTTCCTTTGTCCCTGCTATGCTATGGATCACTATTTAGTAAACGCTCTCAAAGTTTATCTCTGATTTCAACCTCCTTAAATAAATACTTGGTTCTAAAAAAGTGGTTTACTTTCCATTTCAATATAGCACAATGATCATTATTATAGCTGTGTCAAAAAACTGTGGGTATATTAACTTCAAATGCTTTTTCTATAGCCATTCTTTCATGTGTGTGTAGGAAATGTTTCAAACCAGAAAAACTTTGCCATGAGACTTAAAAGGGTGCAACATTAGAGTACTTAATGCTACAAGTCTTTGTAAATAAATTCATAAAAGGTCATGTAGAAATATTAAAATAAATATTTTAATGTAAAAATATTCTTTAGTCTAGAATATCATGTAACTAATGGCAGGTTTGTTTTATGAAGTGTGATAGTTTGATATAATTTTATATAGGGGCTTAATTTATCTACATTTCCTAATACAATATTGGTTTTAAAATATAGAGCACCAGCCTTCACAAGGGTGGTGAGACTGGGAAACAGCTGCAGAATGGCAACAGAAGGAGTGGAGGATCTATCTGCAGATTTCCTTAAAAGTAGGGTTAACAGAGGAGAACATTTTTACTTCCATAAATCAACATAGATTCAGTTTAGATTGCTATTAATTCCAGCATCAACCTCCTGACTCTTTCTGTCCCTTTCCTGTAGTATACCCACCATAGATTCTCACACCAAGATAGATTTCTTTAGTTTCCTCATCCACTTTTGTGTTGGAAACATATGGAAAAAATATTTCCATAAAAATTCCATAGCTAATAAGTAACTTTTCTGTGTGTGCTAACAGGAGCTTTTTAGCAATGTCATCTCTGTAGGCAGAGATTTTTCTTTCATTTATATACATTTACAAAGGCATCATAGTCCTTCTCTACTTCATAGCACGCTTATGTTGTTTTCACCATGAGCCAAATAGCTAACATACTTTCAGATCAGTGTTAAAGTATCTCGCCCTGTACTCTGCCCTGGTCAGGCCCCACCTTGAGTATTGTGTCCAGTTCTGGGCGCCCTGGTATAAAAAAGCCAGGGATCTCCTGGAGAGAGTCCAGAGAAGGCTACGAAGGGGATTAAGGGCCTGGAGCATCTCCCCTGTGAGGAAAGGCTGAGTGACCTGTGATTGTTCAGCCTGGAGAAAAGCAGACTAAGGGGGCACCTTATTAATGTTTATAAATATCTTAAGTATGGGATGCAGGGGGAAATGGCCAACCCCTTTTCATTAGTCTGTGGAGACAGGACAAGGGGCAATGGCTGCAAGTTAGAGTATAGGAAGTTCTGCACCAACATGCAGAAGAACTTTTACCCAGTGAGGGTGAGGGAGCCCTGGGACAGGCTGCCCAGGGGGGTGTGGAGTCTCCTCTGGAGATATTCCAGACCCGTCTGGACGCTGACCTGTGTGACCTGTCCTACGGACCCTGCTTTGGCAGGGGGGTTGGACCCAATGATCTCGCGAGGTCCCTTCCAACCCCTATGATTCTGTGATTCTGTGATTCTGTGATTCTGTGATTTTGTGATTCTGTGATCTGGTCCAGGTGAGGTGACCTGTGAAATAGTAAGATGTGAACTTAGAACAGCTGCGATGCTCCTGTCTATCATCTTTTTTAGCAGAATTTGAAGACTCATTGACAGTCTCACGGACACACCTGTAACGTGAGCCATAGTAAAATAACTTCAGGAATGTTCATTTGAGTGATGATTATTGTACTGCTTTAATTTTGTGAGGTTGAATAAGCTAAAAATATTAAATTTATTCATTCTCACTGGCCTTCTGGTGACTGCACAGTCAGTAGGTTCAATCCAGTTCCCAGTGAAACTGCGTTTACATAAGGATCATTACAAAATGTAGTAGCAAATAATGTTCTTATTATGAGTCAGAACCCAGAAACAAAGTACTTGAAGTCTTTTTTGTCCTTCTGAAGAGGTGATCCCACAAGATCAGTAGGACATTGCAGAGGCATTGCTCTTACCTACCTGTAAGCCCATTTGATGTTGATGTTACTCTCTTACAGATTTATAGTGGACTCAACCTCCAAAGGAGGGAAAAATAGGTAATGGGTATTTTACTGCCTATACACTTCTTGTTATATTGTCTTCATTTTTTTACTTAGCATCTGCCTCACTGAGTACTCATCATCTGCTACTGAGCCATCTGATGTACAACAGATGTTAAGCACTTAGTGAGGCAGAGAAGGAGGTAAAAGTGTCATATCATGATTAAACACTTGCTACAGCTATTATATAGGGTGACCATACTCTTTTGTTCTTACATTTAATGTTACAGAGAATTGAACATGCTTTGTAAACACATGCTTTGGATTAAACCGGAAACTGCTATTGTTCAAATAAATGAATATTTTATGTATTTCATAACACACAAAAGAATTTGCAAAATATTTTAAATACAACTCAGTATTAAGAATTGGAGAGCTTTTCATAGTTAAGTAATGCAATGCAACTTCATATAGATTTATTCAATTTACCAAAACAGTTAAGATTTATATTTCCTCTTAAGATGATTCGCATCAGAAACTTGGCTGATGTTAACAATACATTAACTTCCATAGCATTATACTCTTTTTTTTTTATCATGTTTGTCTAAATGTGAGATTATATGGCAGGCTTTCTTTACCCTGTAAGTATTCTAGCTGAAAGGATGGTAGTCAACTGCATAGTGCAGCCTATGCAACAGAGGCTCACCCACAAAAGAGTCTTATCTTCCAGTAATATCAGCCTGATCTTCTGAGAGTATAGTGGAATGCAAGGGTTGAACGTAAGAAGGTAGAGCTGGACCTCTTACTAGATCATAATTAATGAACCATTTGTTTCCCAGTAAATTTTAAGACTTGAGAAAATTTGAGGAACTCTGTCACACACAACTAAGTAGACTCATATTGATGTATATGATCAAAGACATTAAATAGGGGCAGAGAGACATGTTCAGCCACACAAGAGAAGTGGTTCATGTGACTAGAAACAGTCAAAGCTGAGACTGAAACATCAGAATAGTAGAGCGCAAGTTTAGGAATCTTAACTAGAGGGCAGGAATATGTGATTTTTTTGGGGTTAAATGTGTCAGTGTTCTGCTCTGCAGAAGTCAGAGCAGAGGCTTCATAGTCTATTTCCTATAAATAAAATTGATATTCAACTAGCAGAACCACAGAAGATATTGAGGTTTTCATAGGAATCCCATCCTGGACATACCACTTTTTCTATAAACTTGTGCTTCTTTTGAAAGGTTAATTTCAATGACTCTAGATCAATAAACAAATGAAGTGTTAAAAAGTTCTAAAAAAATTCTAGGGATCTGTAATTGGTTATATAATTATATAACAATTATAAGAAGCAACCTATATTTACCAGGTATTTTATTTCATTAAATTAAACATTATTTAATTTGTAGGGTAAAATTGTGATTTCAAGTGTATGACTCATCCAAAACAGCTTTTAATTAAAGCTTATCACATAATTTTGTATGATGGTGAAGGTATAGATATTTCAGGTATAGATATTTCAATTTGATTTGAAACTCATTGACGTAACTAGGAAGATTTTTGCTGGTTTTAAAGTCAGAAGTTTTATATCTCCATGTTTGGAAAAGTAAGACATCAGGCCAGTAAATATAATTTTCAAAATCAAATAGTAATGTTTGCAGTGTCATTAAAAGAATAATTGCAGAGCTCTTTCAACTTTCCCTCAGAAGCTGTCTTAATTTATTTATTAACCTCTATAAATAAGAAGAAACTGCTCAAGATAAGCAGTCTTTGTCCATTTACACATGTTCCCCATTAACACAATGAGAATATAAATGATTAAATAAAAATAGATTTAAGGTAAAAGAACACTGGGAATGTATACAGAACAATGTGATGAGAAATGAAGTACAAAGACTTGAGTACACCTGTGGAGAAGAACAACAGTATACTGATTTTTGAGTAAAGTCTTATTAACTTCAATCCTCTCATGAGGACACTAAAGTTGAAGAGTCTGTCCTGATTGAAGTAAACACGAGTTTTTCTTAATGACTCCTGTAAAGCTTACATATCAAGCCAGCTTTAAAGAAATAAAATAATAAAAACAGGAAAATAAAATTAAGTCCTATGACAGAGTTAATAAGCATTTTTCTTTCTGACATCACTATAAGGAGTGGATCTTGAATATGTCAAATGATGAATATATCAAAAGGTGATTAAGAAGAAAGGAATGAGTAGTAGTATACTCAAGTTTGCAGATTACATGGATAACCAAGCACTGGTTCAGCCAACTGAGAAAATTAAAAAATAATTAGATCTAATATAATAGAAAAAGGAAATCTAACCAATGTCATCAAGCAGTAACTGACACTGTCTTATGTGAAGAAAATAATCACCCAGAAGAAAAATGAGATTTTGTTTGTCTCATGCTAAGTACACTGAGCTTCAAAACCTGTTCCCACACTCTGCCATTGTTTGGAGGCAATTGCAAAACTTTCTAAGAGAAAAAATAAAACGGGATCCCTTTAAAATCCCAAAGGTGGTTAAGTAATGTTTTAGTTTTCAAGGAATTTTTTTAATTATATTTTCCAAACTACATGGCATAATATAGGAATAATTGCTGAGTTAGAATGTCAGTCATTTGTGTGAAGTTTTTTGCCAACCTGTGGCTGTGATGTTTGTGGAGGATATTCTACAGCTCAGCGGTCTTGATTGGTTTGGGTTGGCCTTGTGGAAAAGGCTCAGGAAAAGTACCAAAATCTTGGATGTCTTACACATTATCCAGGAACAGAATTTATTTTATTTTTCTCACTAAGTATTACAGATCCACTCTACTTGTACTGACAATAGGCATGGAGGGAGAGCAGCATCTCAAAATACGATGTTGTAGAAGCACTGCTGTTATGCACTAATTTTAATACTCCTAGTAATATTGTTTGTAATTAAAAAAATCCACATATGAGTAAAATGAAAAAAAAATCATAGAATCATAGAATAGGTTGTAATATACCTTTGCAAGTCATCTGCCCAAACTGGGGTCATCTTCAGAGTCTGGTCAGGGCCTTGGATCATCAAGTTTTTAACACCTCCAATACTGGAAATTGCCATTCTCACTAATCAACTTAGTGTTTGGCCATCCTCACAATTAAGCTTTCTTTCCTTTTCCTTAATCCAAATTGCTTTACTACAACTCCTGCATAGTGTTTCTTGTCCTTTTACTGTGCACCTTGGAGAAGTATCTGCGCCCATTCCTCAAGATACTTGTAGGCAACATTTAGATCCTGCTTTAGTCTTATGTTCCTCAGTCTAAACAAATCCAGGTTCCTTCAGGCTCTCATTCTATGTTATGTGCTCCAGCACTCTGAAGATCTTGGTGGCCCTACACTGGTCTTGCTCCACTTTGTTGATAACACTCTTGTACAGATGATTCAAATCCAGACATAATGTCTCAGATGCCATTTTTCAAGTACTAAACATGGGAGGATATTTGCTGCCCTTGATGCACTGGCTCTACTAAAGAACTTTGTCTTTGCCACAAGACAATAGTCCTAGCTCATGTTCAGTTTTCAGCCTCATACTGCTAGGATCTCAGGTGCTTTTTTTCCATAAAGTATTTTTCTAGGCAGTGTATCCAGCCTGAACCGATGCTGAGGGTGTTTCTGGTTCCAGATGCAAGACTTTGCATTTCTCTTCCTTAGAACAGATCTTGTTAGGTAAGGGCAAGGCAAAGAAGCCACTAAATGCATTAACCATTTCTGCTGCCTGGTCTCATTTTTCCTTTAGTCTCTATTTTCCTCTGAGTGCCTCGCTCAAACATACTTCTAGAAATCCTTCTTATTATCACTCACATTGCTCATTCATTTCAAATCATGCTGAGTTTTGAAATGTCATGTAATTTAATCTCTGCATGGCCAGGACATGTTTCTGCAGTTTTCCTAAGCAGCTTATCCCAACTTTCTACTTAGGTATACGTCTCATTATTTGAGCTCAGACAAGATTTCCCTGTGCATCCAAGTTAGACTCCCGCTGTGTCTGCTCAACTTCTACACATCCAAATGGACTATTGTGTTATAAAGACATCATTCTTGAGGACCAATCACATTACTTGGGCTGTTTTCCATTTTAGGGTAGCTTCACCTGGTACCTAACCTAGTAATTCCCTGACGGAGAGGAAGGTTGCTCTCCTGAAGACCAGGATAACTATTCTCTTACTTATTTCTATCAATTCCTTTGGGATTTTTGATTTGATCCTCCTGAAGCCAATGTAACCAAGGTTGCCATCAACTTTTATATCTTCAGCCAGTTCTTCTCTGTTTATGACTGACAGTTCCAGCAGAGGAACTCTCCTATTCAGCTCCTTCAACACCTGCATTAAAAAATTAAAAATAAAAAATCCTCAATGCATTTTAGTATTTTCCTAGATTATTCTTGTCCTGTCATGTTATCCCACCACCATCTCTGCTGGGATGGTTTAATTCCCCCGTGAAGATCAGGACCTGTGGTCATGTTGCTTCCTCTGGTTGGTAAGGAAGACTTAATCTACTTCCTTTTCTTGATCTTGTGATCTGTAGCAGCTTTCGACCACAGTCCCCCAGTTGATGGCCTCTTGTCCTCCACCCCATAAGATCCCTTGTTCGATAGAAAAGTTTCAGTTCAAATCACTCATTTGTGTGAAGTCCAAGTATTTCCCCTGCCCTGTTCATTCATCACAAGCACCCAAAGATAATCCAGCTACATCTCTGTGATCCCAGTGAAGTCACAGCATTGCAACCATGCCCATGTCTTCTGCCTGTTTCCCACACCTTGCATATGTGCCTAGGCACCTGAGCTACGTCCCTAGTAGTACCACTCCCAGATGGGAGAGTTTTTCCCAGACCCTTTTTTCCCCTAGACCCCAGTTTGATCCAGCCCCAGGGTAACATTGCTTGAAGCCCTTCTCACAAAGTCAGCAAGTCTTTTGCCTAAGATGTCACCCATTATATTCTGTTAGATCCAATCTCTCCCTTGCTGCCATCCATCCTCAAAGAGGATCCAGTGTCTGTAGAAGCCTAAGCTGTACCTATCTGATCACACTAGCTGTTCTGACAGGTGTTGACCTTCGGGAGGCATCTGCTTCTAACCAAGCCCTTCCCCTTGAATGAAGGGTCGAGAATTTTAAATGATCTTTTATTTCTAGGAGGAAAGGAGAACTTGCAGAACGACATTCCATTGTGAATTTATGTAATTAAGGATTAGTGGTTTAAATAAAGGAGGCATTTCTGAAATTTTATGTACTTAATTTGCTTAATTTACTTGAGTGAAAGCAATAAATTTATGAAGAGTAACAGTATTCTTTAATGACAGGTTTTAAAGAAAGCAGTTGAGTAACACTGTTGATTTTATTATTTTAAATTTATGTTTGCAACCTGTTCAATGACAAACAAGTATAAGTAGAACTTCTTGAAATCTCTCTGATTCAAACAATGTAAAAAAAAATCCAAATGAGGTAAAAAGCATTGGAAGGTTATAGTTTTGAACTTTATTTGGAATAAGGAAAAAACCTTCTTCCCTCTAAGGTTCTTTGTCCCCTTGCAAACTCTAATGATGAAAGATATAGTTGTTTTAATAAGCTGAATACAATGTTACAAATTTATGTGATTGTGCAGCTATGTAATTTCATGCAGACTTTTAGACTGCTGCTTCTACTCCTTAAAAAAAAAAAATGTAGGCTCATTAAAAAGAAAAAGAACAAAAAAGTGACATTAAAGATCTTGCTTCTCAGAATAATGGAAACAGAAGATTAAGTCATTAATTAGGAAAAAATGTTTAAAAGACTGTGTGGCTAGAGAGGTGAATAACCAAAACCAAATCAACAGGTTCCAGTAAATTACTTTTTCTGGTTTAAATAGGCTTATTCAAACAATAGAAAATTTTCTTTTTCTAGTAGTGCCATTGTCCTCAGCAGATATCCCTATTTCATTCACCTCTGTGGACCAAGAGAATTCCTTCCCTACTTTTCCAGTTCTCTTCATCAGTAGATCAACAGTCTGCCTTTCTTTCTCTGTCTGGTGCACCCCACATTCCTTTGTCATATTTCAATGACAAATAATAAGCATATTCATAAGTGGTAATATAATATTCATTAAAAAAATCTGCAATCCTATCCACTAGACCTAGGAGGAGGAAAGAGTAGGAGAAACATAACATGGATCAACTTCAAGCTGCATTTTCTCCCTTACCTTAATGTGGGTGATTAACCTAGGCTGGCTGACAGATGCCTCTACACTGAACTAGCTTTTGTCTCACTAAATCTCTGTTATAGGAGGGGGGAAATAACTTGGATATAAAAGCCTGTGAGAGAAGAACAACTGGCTGGAACTAGCCGTTGTGCTGTATGTGGCCACTCCTGTCCTCTTCTTAGAGGGGATTCCTGTGCCTGCCTTCCTGCTGTCAAAACCTTGCTAGTGACACCCAGTACACTTCAAGAAGGCAACAATCAAAAATGTTATTTACATCTATCAGGAAGTATCCAAAACTAGTCTCCCAAAATTTGTAGCTGGTGTGTAGTTGTGATGAGTTGACCTTAGTGGGACACCAAGTGCCCACCAAACCATTCTATCAAGCCATCATCAGGACAAGGAGGGGAGAAATATAAAATGGAAAAAAAATCATGGATCAAGATAAAGGAAATTTATTAGAGCAAAAGGAGAAGGTGGTGCATGAAAGCAAAGGGAAACCAAAAGGTTTAATCTCTACTTCCCACCATCAGGTGCTGTCCGGCCACTTTCTGGGAAGCAAGGCTTCGTATGCATATTAATAGCAGTTGCTCCGGAAGACAAATGTCATAAATAATGCATGTCCCTCACACCCCCGTCCTTCCTCCTCCTTTCTCTCAGCTTTTTATTGCTAAGCAGATGCCATATGGAATACCTCTTTGGTCAGTTTGGGTCAGCTATCCTGGCCGTATCCGCTCCCAAGATCTTCAGCCTACTGGTGGGGAAAAGGTTGGAGAGACACCCTGTGCAAGCACAGCTCAGCAGTACTGAAAACACTGTTGTGTTATCTACACCTTGTTAGGTTCCAATAGCACAGCACTGTGGGGACTGCTACAGGGAGAATTAGCTCCACTTCAGCCAGACCAAATATAGCTAACTGCCAGAGCTCTAAGCCAGGATAGATGCTGTTAAACCTTAGTGATATTTCTTGTCCATGATATCACAATGCCAAGTCCAGGCTACTAATCTGTCAAAAAAACTAACATAGTCACATGGCTCTGTTTGGCTTTGGAGTTCAGGCACAGTTAGCTTTCTTCTGACTGGAGTATATCATGCAAACATATACTTAGATGCTACAAACTCTGTAGCATGGTTGATGTTTTGTGTGAGCTGACACTGTGATACATGGAATCCTTACAGTAAATCTTCAAATGTTTATCCCCTACTGAGATGATTTGAATCCACAGCTGTAAAGTCAGAGTTGGTCTATGCCAAATGAAGTTTTCTGTCTGGAAAGGTACTCCATGTAAGACAACTTTTTAAAGGCATGGACTTCTGTTTGCAAGAGAAGTGAAACAGGATGCTAAAATTTTCATTGACAAACCTGATCATTCTCAGCTGTTGAATGTGCTCATCGTTGGTCCAGTGGCCACATGGTACCGGCTAATAGTGCAAGCAGAAAACTTTGAGATTAAAAGAAAACTGCTTGTTCTTGAAATCTGCCCAGTTATCCATCCAAGATAGTAAGTCAAAATAAGGTAACAACTTTATGAAGGCTGTTGAGAAATAAAAGGCATAACCCAAATATCTAAAGGAAAAGAAATAATCCAGATTTTTCTATCTGACATCCAGCAGCTTTTGGAATTCAGTATCAGATCTTTAAGCACAGAACCATAAAGCCAGCAGCTTTTGGAAATCAGTATCAGATCTTAAATAAGCACAGAACCATAAAGAGCTAGGAAAAAGCTGTAACAAGAGACCTTTGAAAGGTTAGTTTCTCTCCTTTGGTCAAGGGTCTACTCTTTTGATTGCTGTGGTGCATCACAGGACTGGTAGCAATAAGATAGACCATGTGAGATGTTGCCTGGCTGCAAAGTTCATCCCGTAATGGGAAGCAGGGTCATAACACACCTGAACTGCAGTTCTGTGAGCTACCAGGGCAAGCTCAGCAGGTACAGATTATTGTCTAAACAACCCAGACAAAGTACACAAAACCTTCCCATTCTACCTTTAATGTTCTACTTAGTTTTGGAGTAGTTTGTACACTGTGACATTAACCTTGCTTGTAGAATGGATATTATGTTTTCTAATCAGAAAATGTAGACTTTAACTTGCTTATATTATTAATTATATTATATTTATTATATAAGCAAAAAATTATATTTTTGCTTATTACTGATTTCCAATAACCACAAAGAAGAATGGTGTTTAGGCATTCATGTAATGAATTCTATTATATTTACTTCTATAAAATACTAATAGTTTATATGTATATTAAAAAACTACCCAAACCAACCAAGCCTCACTCCTTCAACCAAAAAAAGAGGAAAAAAAAAAGTCACTAGAGTATATAGCAATGTAATATTACTAATTTTTATTTTCATGTTTCTAAAGAATCAGACTTTGAGATACCATAGATTTTTAGTTGTAGGGTTTTTTTAATAGTCAAAAAAAAGAGCAACAACAATTTCAAGATTTCTGAGTGATTCAGTGCTTGAGACAAATTCAGATATGACTTTAAATATAAGCCAGTAGAAAATGAAGTCTTGCATTTTCTCTTTGAAACAATGCAATGAAAATGGAAGAAACTGTGCAACCATAGTCATTCACGTGGCAACAGTAGGTCTGACTGCAGTGGCCAAAACAAGTTCTTTAAACTGTTCATTGCTTGGATTAATAAGAACTGAAAAATACAGAGAAAGATTATTTTTATCTTGACTATGTCCATGTAACTCCATTGCTTCCACTGTCTTTCCTCTAGTGATTGTGCCTCAAGGGCCTAAACTGTTGGTTTCAGTGTCTGTTTTCCCAGTGTGATGTAGGACATTAACTGTTGCTTCTAGTGAAACCATAATGAGATGACAACACAAATGTTAGAGTGATCTTTTAATTTCATCTCCAAAGATGAAAAGTCAACACAAGATGCTCATGCATGGCTTCCTGTAGGGATATTGTCATGCTAGAAATCACCTGAAGAATTAAGACTGAATCTATTTTAGTGGGGTGTGGGGTCCTATTTGCTATTCCAGGAAAGCATTTTGACTCACGGTCTATAAATCAAAGCAACTCCAGCAAGTAACAGGAAAGCTTGCAAGCTTACAAAAATCTTCATAAAGAAATAGAGAGATGTTGCAGAGTTATACATACATAGATACATTCAAAGCATCTGTCTGATCAAAGAGGATGAGGAAAAATGGTCTCAACTGCATAGGATGGTAATCTGAAGACAATTACTGAAAAATGGCTCCCTGTCAGCTTTCCTTGACAGAGATACAGAGAGAGCTAAAACGTGAACCAAATGTTCCTGTTTTGCCTGTGAGTTTATAAGGAAACTTCTTTTTTGATTTTCCATTGTTAAAAGGTAATTTATATATGTATTTATCTGACAGCAGATGCTGTCATCTGACTTTAATGCCTTAATATGCTACTAAGAGCAGCTTTATTTTTCTCTTTCTGATAAAAAATAACCAGGTTGTATTTACTGTGTGCAGGTCTGATTTGAGTTAAAATAAGTTATTTTAACATTGCAGATCTTCCAACTATTGGCTCAACCGCATCCAGTCCTTTCTCTACTGCAATGAAAATGGCCTCCTGGGAAGTTTTTCTGAAGAGACTCACACATGTACCTGCCCCAATGACCAGGTTGCCTGCTATGGGTTCCTTCCCTGCACTGTTGGAGACGGCTCTGCGTGCTTGAGCTGTGCTCCTGACAATCGTACCCGCTGTGGGAGCTGCAATGCTGGCTACATGCTGAGCCAAGGGCTTTGCAAGCCTGAAGTGGCAGAATCAACTGAGCACTACATCGGGTTTGAGACTGACCTTCAGGACCTGGAAATGAAGTATTTATTGCAGAAAACAGACCGGAGAATTGAGGTCCATGCCATCTTCATCAGCAATGACATGCGCCTTAACAGCTGGTTTGATCCTTCTTGGC
The DNA here is from genome assembly GCA_013400835.1 of Zapornia atra. NCBI lineage: Eukaryota > Metazoa > Chordata > Aves > Gruiformes > Rallidae > Zapornia > Zapornia atra. The sequence continues at coordinate 62,518 of VZTU01025501.1, read as the reverse complement.
GCAAACGGATGCTCCTTACTCTTAAGAGTAACAAGTACAAGTCCAGCCTGGTCCATATGATACTGGGCCTCTCTCTTCAAATTTGCCTAACTAAAAACAGCACCTTAGAGCCTGTTCTTGCTGTTTACGTCAACCCTTTTGGGGGCAGCCACTCTGAGAGCTGGTTTATGCCTGTGAATGAAAATAATTTCCCAGACTGGGAGCGGACTAAACTGGACTTACCCCTTCAGTGTTATAACTGGACGCTGACTCTGGGCAACAAGTGGAAGACATTTTTTGAAACTGTGCACATCTATTTGAGGAGTCGAATAAAGTCAAACGGTCCAAATGGCAATGAGAGCATCTACTATGAACCCCTGGAATTTATTGATCCCTCAAGAAACCTGGGCTACATGAAAATCAATAACATCCAAGTGTTTGGCTACAGCATGCACTTCGACCCAGAAGCAATTCGAGACTTGATTTTACAGCTGGACTACCCCTATACTCAGGGATCACAGGACTCAGCACTTTTGCAGTTGTTAGAGATACGGGATCGTGTAAATAAACTCTCTCCCCCTGGTCAACGTCGTCTAGACCTCTTCTCTTGCTTGCTTCGTCATAGACTCAAACTGTCTACCAGTGAAGTGGTGAGGATTCAATCTGCTTTGCAGACCTTTAATGCCAAATTGCCAAACACAGTGGATTATGACACAACCAAATTATGTAGTTAACCATAAATGTGAAGCACAACACAAAACCTTGAAGGAGTTTTTACAGTGCTTTTGTGGAACAGTTTATGTTTGGAAGAGTAAATTTAAATTGTCTTTTCAATATCTGTCTTATATCAGTCAATACTGTTGGATGGCAATTTACACACATGAACTTGCTGACAATGAATATATTATACCTGCAGTTTTGGTTTATGAATGAAATAAATACTGACACCAGTCTAGAAGACATTCTACTTTTTACAATAAATTTCATTTGTAATTTTATATGTTCCGTGGCAATGCTTTTGTGCATTACATCCTCTAGAGGGAACATAGAAGGATACCAATAAAATTTTGTAGCTGAACAGTTATTAAAAAGAAATGCTGTGGGATTCTTTTTTCTTACACAAAAGTAGTAACCTTGATACACTTTTGTGTGTGTTGAACACAGGAGGTGTAGGTAAAGAGAAGACAGTGACTCAAGATTTTAAGACAAACTCTAGAGAAGTCATAGCCATAGAATATATTATTCTGAGAACGTGGATCTAAATGTTCATGCTGAGCTAAAGTGACAACTGTAGCTATGCTTTTCTTGCTACACCTGAGGATTTCCTAAGGCGTGCCCTTTTCAAGGTACTCAGCATGACATACAGACTCCCAGAGCGGTAATACTGAGTGTTTTAGGATGGACAGCATTGAAAACCATGCAGTGATGAAAGGTTACGTTAGCTTCATAGCAGACAGGTGAGAGGCTGTCTTTGCGACTGGTATTACTCACACTACAAAAGGAAAAGTGTTTCCCAGCCAAAACACTTTCTGAAAGTCTCCATAATCCTTTGCTTTGCACACTAACAGAGAGAATTGTGCACACTTATACATCATCTCCTTTCAAATACACATACTGTAACATTTATCAAGAACTATCTGGTTTGAATTATTTGGCTAAATACCATCATACTGATTAGATTCAAATTCCCTGACAGTAACTGTTTGATATGTGTGTATTTTTTTAATTGATACAGATAGTATCCTTTCAGTGTAAGATTTTTGAGGGGTTTTTTTAAAATATACCCTCTTACAGAGGTATTCTACACATTTCAGCAGGAAAAAAAAATCCATCTAAAAGGACAGAATTTGGAACTCTTAAGAAGGTTTTACTACCTATTGTGAGAGAACAGCACAAATGGCTAGGCTGTCAGAAGTTCATGTCGGAAAATACAGGGTAAAGTGAAGAGAGCTGATACAAAGTCTTTTTGCAGCACCTCCTTATGTTAAGTCTGAACCTGTGTCACTGGTTACCTATAAAACTAACATTTTATGTGCAAGTACAAAAAGAAAACATCTATATTTAATTCATATACCATTTTAACTCAACTAGACTTCAATTAATTTCCATTAAATTAAATTTTACTCTTTTAATTAATACAGTATTATATATTCCGTTATGTATTATGACTCAATTCTTCCAATATTACAGTTTATTGTAATTTAACTCTGAACTGCAGAGTAATCTGAATTTAAGCTACGCTCTTTTCTAGCTAGATCACAGCAGCACAAGAAATGTAATGCTTCATAATTTTATGTAAGGAAAATAAAATGCAGTCAGAAGCACTTCAGAAAGCCTGCTGCCAAGGATAACGTTCTCTTTTTTTGGTGATTCCTGTCTCTGCTAATTTCACCAAATATTTGTAAGGATTACTATTTCACCACCACACACTTGGATAACCCGTCAGACTTTCTATACAAGGAAGCCCTGCAGATCTAAAATGAGCATTTTTTCTTGTGATCAGCCTCTAGATTTTGTTTGTTTTCTATTTAAATAATGCATCTCAGCCCCTTTTCTATGTGTCAGAATTTTAGCTTGCTCTTGTATTGGTAAGACCTTCTCAGTTAAGATTCTTACTATTCCTGTTTTCAGCTCCAAGTCTTTGGTATGTCTTTGGCAACTGTAATAAACTGTAGAATTAGATAGTTTGATTTTACTAGTCAGTAACTTGTGTAGTCTTTTTAAATAAACAAAAGACTATGATGTTATAAAATGAACACAAACCAAAAGAATCCTCTTCTGTTCGTAGAAAGTAAAAGTTACAATAGAAACGTGGGGCAATGATTTTTTTTTTCTTTTCATTATGTTATCCCTTCACTAGGGAAAAATACCATGGTAAAAGATCTGAGACTCCTCCCCCCCCAATCCCTTCATGCTTCTCCCTAAAAGACATTATCATTGACCAGCTTTTCTTATTGGATTGTTCGTTTGGGTTTGGGTTTTTTTTTACTTTAAAAAAAACCAAAACTTTCTTTGCTGACACAGAAAGTTCTTAACTGTGCCCAAATATGTACACAATAGAATATGCAAATAAGAAGCCAAAAGATGCTTCAGTGAGACATCATTTCATTATTATACAACACATTAAGTGTATTTGACTGGACTAGCAGAAAACCCTTGTCATTACTGTATCTGTGTGTCAAATTAAACATATGCTATAACTTTCTTAGCCTACTAGTCATGGGCTACTTTCAGAATTTGAAACCTGCAGGATCTTGGAATAATGAGGGTTTCTAATTTACTAAAACTGGATTCCATAAGGACAAATCTAAAAGAAAATAAAAATTTAATAGTGGGAAAAAACCAAATCACAGGATGTGTCTGGTCCTCAAGTTACAACCAGTGGCCCAAAATATTTCCCTTTTGGTATTTTTCCTATTGAAATCTTTCTATGTTCTCAAAAGGAAATTCAGGGTGCTTAAAAAAAAAAAAAAGTAGTAAAATAACCGGTCTGGATAAGTCAAAACAGTCAAGGACTTGATCTGTAAGCAAATTTTGTAACAAGGTATGAACACACTTGTGAGGAAGAAAGAACTGTGGCTACATCTATGTACACTCATTTCCACCCGATCATTGCAGGTAATATTTAGTGTATTTTCTGTCCTTTCCCTTTTACATTCATCAATGCTGTTATTACCTGACATTATAAACTGAAAAAAAACCCCAAAAAACAACCAGATCAAAAAAAAAAAAAGAAATTACAGTAATATAAGGAACTATACCATAAACACCTAAACCAGTATTCAGACCAAACTTTAGTGACTACAGTTATAATATCCACCAGGTAGATATTAATTATAACATATTAACCTTACGTCTTCAGTGAAGGTAGCTGTTATCTGACACAAAACTCTTATAACACCATTTTCTAAGCAAATGCAATTCAGATCATGTCTGAAGTCTGGGAGCCCAGCTAATGTCTAGCAGCTCTATTACAGGAACAAACCATAAACAACTGATGGACTACGTTATCACTGCCTAGAAACCAAAATTAGGTTTGCCAGAGTGACATGATTTAGAATACAGAGGCTGGATTGAATCATATAAAAAAAATACCATGAAGATGAATAAACTCATTCCTCTTATTTCATACTGAAAATTTACAGGTAGAAAGAAAATGTGTTCTAATTCTAGAGGCTGAAGGTGGGTAGAGGTGCAGTTGCATTTCAGGGTGTTTCTTCCTTTGCCACAGAACAGTTGCACCTCCACAAATATTTGGGGGAAGAACCTTTGTTTCCAAAGGTATGCATATGCTGATTGCATAGTGCTTATTCAGTAGATATTTCAAGTCAGTAAAGAGGTAAACACCAAGAGAAATCAGTTTTTCCCAAGCTGAGCAAGCAGTCAGGCAGCTTGAGCAGGAGAGAGGAGATATGAAGGGGGTTGCTACAACCATTAAAAGGACATTTCCTTGAAAATACAGCACATCCTCCAGCTACAAACAAAAGACCGCAGAACACCAAGGAGGAAAAGATCACTACACTACTGATTGAGTCCTGCACGGCAATAGAGCTGCGACAGCAAGTAGGTAAATGTGATATGGTAAAGGATCATTCTTTTACAATCCACAGCTATTGTTTCTTTGATGGGTAGATGAATCTGAACTACAGCTCTTGCTAGCAGTCACCCTCAGGAACAGGAGAGTGCTCTAGGGGTGCAGCAGGTGCTCCTGCCAAGGTAGCTAGAGTGCAACTGGGATGACTGGAAAAAGTGGAGAGAAGGAATGAACCAGGATATCATTTTATGAGGCTTTTAACCTAGTAGAAGAGAGCCCTGTGTCCCATTGTAGTTTAAATGAGACCAAGATTACTTTGCATGTGGAAGAAGTTTGATAACAAGAAATGTCATGGCTCCTTTTCTGTGAGGATCAGTGACATGAGAGACCTTGACAACACAGCCAGTAGGGTTTATTACTGCCACAGACAGTCGATAGAGACGTACAGCATAGGCAGTTTATAGGGATGCACGGCTGGCTTTGGGTCTATTCACTAAGCAAGAAATCTATTAGAGATGTATCCTAGCAATCTAACGTAATCTGCATGCAGGTATCACTTGTTAAGCAGCCTAACCTTGAGGCACAGTGTAGATAATGTCAATTTACCTACATGACATGCCCGAGACACTCCTGGTTCACATTCTGGCAGAGTGGCCACACCACAGATTGCACTGAATTAGGTGTGGGCGCACGTGGAGGGGCAGGAGTCAGCATTTCCTTCTCTCTTCACCAAACTGACAACATGAATGTGTGAATTTTGATTAAGAAAACAGTTTTACCTCACAGAAATGGTGCAAATTTTTCCTTCCCTACAGATATTTCTTGGACAGTAATGTGCATCTAAAACTGTCAGTGTCTTTTTTCAACACAGGTATTCCTTTTTATTTCATGCTACTTTTTAGTCCAACATACACACATAGGGAAAAGAAATACAGCTAAATGACAGAGATAGTGACAGTAGCTGATGCAAGGTTGTCTGCTCCCTGGACATGGCTGCACTAACTATTTTATGTTTGCCTATGAAATCCTTTCCAACAAACAAAAAGGAGGGTAAAACTACCTAGGAGGCAGAGATGGTTTTGCTCTGAAAACAATGTTCCCTTGAGAAGGTCTTATCCAGAGTGTGACCACCTTTCAAACACAATACAAGAATTCTGTCTTTTTTTAAAAAAGGTTTTCTGTTGTTTCTCAGCTAACATGAGAGGGAAAAGAGCAGAAGAGAATTAAAATAAATCTAGGGGCATGTGTGTATATCAAACTGATTCTTCTGTGGGAAAAGGGGAACAGCAAAGACTCTTTGAAGTCCCTTGGGGATCTCATCACAGGTAAGTAACTCATTCTAGGAGCATTTAGATGCAATAGAAGTGCAACAGAAGACCAGAAGTGCAAATGCTAGGTACAATTGCTTAGCATGGATATGACACAAGAAAATTGACCATAATTAGTTTTGGATACAAAATTTTCTCTTACATCTTTCGCTCTGTCTCAGCAGAGAAGTAACTTTAATCACCAAATACACAGGAGAGAACAACAAAGCATAATTAATACTATAAATTCATAGATCTTCTTTTTTATGTCCTTTTTATGGAGTGGCCCCACCTCCACTGCAGTTATCCAATATATCAGTTATATAATAGGACATAACACATTGGCCTACAAAATTAAAGCTTCATAAAATGAGAAAAAAAATCATTGTGTAAGTTAGATTGCCAAATAATTTTAAATAATGTTACACATATAATTAGAAATTTTCCAAGTACTTCCTCTCCATTAAAAAAAAACCCAAAAAACAATTTAAAAGCCAAACAGATAAAATGTAGTTAAGACTATTTCCAGAAGGATATAAGATCTGAAAATTGTTTCTTTTTTCAAACTGGTTTTGTCCAGTGATGTTCTATGAATTTAATTCCTCTATTACTGTCTAATGCTTGAGATTTCACTACCAAAACCAGTATTTCTTGAGGGAACTAGATAGGAAAGTTCTTGTTTAACAGCAGGACAGCAGATAGCATCACAGCTATATTTTTTATATTTTGATCTATAAAGTTAAGAGGGGGACTGAGCTGCTAAGCATTTTAAAATGCTGACTTGTCAACATAAAATAGAAAATTGAAATCTTTAGTTAAAAATTTTATCTGGACCACTGAAAAGATTAAAGTCTCTATCCAACCAGAATTTAGTTATAAACATGGAAAACTACCAAGCATTTATTTTCATTTATTATTTCTCAGCTTTAACAGTTTTTGTCAGCTTTCTCAATTTTAACAGAGAAATATTAACAACTGCAGCTGACAGTTTGAAAATATCAGTGTAATTTCTAATAAGTCTTAGGTTAAATATAATATATTAACATTTTTTTTCCATCATCAGAAAAAGCAATGTAATCCCTGTCATATTCCCTTATTAGAATATATTGGAGTAATTCTATCACTTCAATTCATACCAGACATATTTGAATTTTTAATGTGATTATTTATTGAAGTAGCTGGGTTATACACAAACACACAAACTTATTAATTGAACTTGCCTAGTTCCTTTCTCTTTAAAAGACAACTTTCAGTGTCTTTGATAAAGTTGGGTATGGGTAAAGCTATATATAAAGAGCCCAGATGCACTGAGGAAGTTTTCTCTTGCAAGTCCAGATATTTGACTTTAGGGTTAACAGATGTCATTTCCACCTAAGCACTCTAGGAATGAGCAGTTCATGAGACACAGAAGTTGTTTTGGAAGCAAGCCCTTTGTCACACTGGTATAAGGTAACACATATTTCAGATCACTGAAGTTATCCTTACTTACATGGAATGATTCATGTGATAAAACTTAAGGCATTTAAAACGAGTGTTTTAAAGTAGAAGCATAGGCCGCTTCTCTTTTCAATGAAGCTCTGAAGGGAAATTCAGACATCTGAATAGCCTACACCTGTCCTTCAGCTCTCCAAATATCCCAGGCTCCTAACCTAGATCGGAAGTATAATGTTGGACGGAGTGAATGGTCTGGATGAGGGGATCGAATGCATCCTCAGAAAGTTTGGACATGACACCAAATTGGGTGGGACTGTCCATCTGCTTGAGGGTTGGATGGCTCTCCCCTGGGACTGGAAAGGCTGGATCGATAGGCTGAGGCCAAATGTATGAGGTTAAACAAAGCCAAGTGCTGGGTCCTGTGCTTGGGTCACAGCAATCCCAGGCAATGCTACAGGCTTGGAAATCTGCCCAGTGAAAAGGAACTGGGGGTGGCATCCTGGCTTGTGTCAGACTTCTTGTGGCCAACAGGACTAGCGTAGAGGTCATGTGTCCCCTGTACTGGGCAACTAGAGAGCTGTGTTCAGTTTTGGGACCCTCACCACCAGAAGGTCACTGAGGTGCTAAAGCATGTCCGGAGAAGGGTAATGGAGCTGATAAAGGGTTTGGAGAACAAGTCTTATGAGGAACAGCTGAGGGAACTGCGGTTATTTAGCCTGGAGGAAAGCATAACGAGGGGAGACCTGATAGCTCTCTACACTGATTGAAAAGAGGTTGTAGTGAGGTGGGGGGTTGGTCTTTTCTCCCAAGTAACTAGCAATAGGATGAGAGAAAATGGTCTCAAGTTGTATCAGAGGAGATTTAGATTGGATATTAGGAAAAAAAGAATTGTTGATATTAGGAAAAATTTCTTCACTGAAAGAGTGGTCAGGCATTGGAACAGCCTGCGTGAGGAGGTGACAGAGCTCTTCATAGGATGCGTAAATGTGGCACTTCAGGACGTGGTTTAGTAGACACGGTCGTGTTGGGCTGATGATTGGATTTGATGGTCTTAGTGGTCCTTCCAGCTTTAAAGACTTGATTCTATTTTATTATATTCCTATCTTATCCTATCTTATTCTAGCCTATGCTAAATTCTTATTATGAAGCCATGTACAAAAACAGGCTAAAGTCCTAAGGCCATTATTTATGTTGAGCCTAGGGCCATTCCCTAGGAAAACATTCAGTGTAAGAGACTGGGGGTGGGGGAAGGAAAAAGAAGTAGTCATAAATACATGGTTATAGAAAAATAAAAGCTGTAAGAAGGGTTTAAATCAGCTGTAAGGGCTGATTGAACCACTGCACAATCATGCGGGAAGCTTCTTTAGAAAATGTACTGAAATTCAGCAAGGTGTGATGTAGCTTAATCAGAATCAGGTCTTAAGGAAATATTTCAAAAACATTAGGAGAAAATGTAAAACTTTCTAATGAAATATTATGTTTGGATTTATAACTGAGTTTCCCCTGGTAAGTTCTGGGAAATTTCCCTAAATCAAATTAAATTCAGGGTTCTCAGTCTGCCTCATAAATCACTAGTCTGAACTAGGCATGCTTCAAGTGATGCACGTCCAAGTCAGGAAGCATGAGGATAAATTTGATGACATGAAATGAGACTGTTAGACCTGTATAACACTGTGAATAGGCATTTTTTTCTGCCTTGCCTAGACAACTGCAAATGAGGCTTGTTTTTGTAAAATATGGGATGAAATATCCGCCTGTGAGAGTCATATTGCACAGCCCCATTTGATCTTATTCAAGAGCTTATTGCACACTCACAATAATGAAAAATGTTTCAGCTCAAACAATTTTGGAGGTTACACCAAAATTTGAATTTTAAATGCTCAAATAAGTATCAAGTCTTGGATACCTGCTTCTCCAATGTCTGTGCTAGCAGGCAAGAGGGAAATAGATAACGTCATGTATAAAACCCCTTCCTCTTATGAAAGTTACTACTGAAGTAAGACAGATCTTCTCCTTAAAAAATATCACTAATTCACTATGTAACCTACACTATAAAAGTGCAAAATGTCATGTTCAATCAGTTATATTCAGTGGAAGGCATCTGTGACCAGCTTCCAGTTGCTAGGAAAGTAGCAGTGGCACTTGCCAGGGAATGGAACTTAATTTCAGATGTGTTTGGAGACTATGAACAGTCTTGCAAGAAAGGACTTGAAAGAAAAGTGGGGAAAAACACCTGTGCCTGGCTCCCAATGAATATTTAACTGGCACTTAGGGAGTAAAATAACCTGGAGTGCTGCAAATCAGCTCTGCCAGCAGAGAGACAGCAGTTTATATGCCAGTTTGTGGTGGTGGGCAGAATGTCCCAGGATGCTGCTTGAGCTGCTCTGAGGTAGTAATGTCTGTGCCAGTGTTCTGGTAGAAAAACTGGTGATGATTCCAGACCATGGTGTCACAACACAAGATGCTGCTTCTGTAACATCCCCCCTTATGCTGCTAGTATATCAGAGACATCAACTGAAGCAGAGCTTCTATGGGGAAATGTGGTTGGTTATTCAAGTGGTGGGCTGTGGCAAATGCCTGATACTCCCACAGGAACTGAGATGGGGATGGACTTTGTGGGAGGCATGCCTTCCATCACTGAGCTGTCAGGTGAGGGAAGAGGTCAGTGGATTATGTTCCATATGACAAATTGAGTAGGAAATCAATAAAGTCCTAGCAGTGATGCTGAAAGAGAAAGAGATGAGGCCTCAGGATACAGAGTAGGATGGCCAAAAGGAAGGCTCAGGCAGGGGGAGGGCAGTGGTTCATAGGACAAGACATCTTCAAACCTTGGCAACCATGTCACCAAGAAAGTTGCTCTCCCACTTGGAAATAAATAGATGGAGAAGACACATAGAGTTCTAGAAATGGAAGGTGGAGAGAAATTATCAAGTTCCTACTCTTCTGGAAGAGACAGTTGGTCCAACAGCTCCTGGTCAACAGGTCAAGGCTAGTAGGGAGAAATAGGGGCTACAAATAAGTTAGTAGTGGAATACTGTATTGAGGTCTTCCCAGTTAAAAAAAGACATTGTATAACTAAGATGGTCTGGTGGAGAGGGCCACCAACATGATTAATGGGGTGGAAAACTTGACAGGGTTGAAAGAAAGGTTTCAGCCTAGAGAGTGGAAGGACTGAAGGGGGGATCTAATCTCAGTCTTTCAGCAGAAGACTGCACAAAAGATGATGAAGGAACTCTTTCTGCTAGGATGCAGGATGAAGGGTGTGGTGGTTTGACCCTGGCTGGAGGCCAGATGCCCACCCAAGTTACTCTGTCACACCCCATTTTAGCTGGACAGGGGAGAAAATATCTATTGAGAAGCTCAGGAGCTGAGATAAGGACAGGGACCATCGCTGCTGGGCTCTGTCTTGATCAACAATGGCTCTGGCCTTGAGACAGCCGGTGTTTGTTCTGTGGGGCCTGCAGAAAGCTTCTAGGTGCTCGATTGTGACAACATTAAGCATTGCAATGGATAGTGCAGAGGATTGGTGGAATCAAGCTTTGTCTTGGATAAGCTGTCCTTGGTCTCAAAAGAAGGTGGTACCAGATGATTTCCAGACATCCATTACAGAGATCCCTACTTGTGATTTCCTGTTTCTATATGGCTAAAAGAGTTACAGCATTTCTGACTATACTACAAGATGAACTTGTTCAGTAGCAGAAATACTCAAAAATAGTTTTAAAACTAATTTTAAACTGGAAACAGAAATTATTAATGTATATGGCTCAAACTGTCTGTGTTGTATTCTTCTGTGAGGCATCATTATGAATTATCACTATAGTGCATTCATATTGTGAACACAAGAAAACCAGAATAAGAGCTTTAGGTTCAAATTCTGTGATTCACTAGCTTTAGTTACAAGATACATATCACAAGGGACAATCAATTGCAAAAAAAAACAAGTGACAAAGTGCAGAAGTTCTGTGGAGAAATATCTGGAAAGTTTTGTAGAAAGAACTCTGAAAAAGTCCTGTTGTGTGTAAAGTATTATTACTAACACAAAGAATAAATGTGAAGAAAAAGGATAGGTCAGCAATACGTTTTTCCTAGTGTATTTTCTCCTATGGGAAATCACAAAATTCTACAGAAGAGATTATTTTCTCTCCTTCCCCTGCATTATTATTATTATTTAGCAACTGCTAAAATCAGGAGTAGATCTTTGTAGTAGGAGAGCATCTTCCCCAGGACAACAGTATCATTAGGGCCATGTGTAAGGACTTTTCTTCTTCTGGACAATAATAAAGACCAAGTGTGCAAACATTGTGGAAATACTAATATTACAAGAAAATTTCAGAACTGGAGGAAAGACTATAGTCATCTGTTAGCTGAGGAAATAATCAAGAATTGCAAAATCTGCTAGACCAAAATAGTACTTCTTAATACTATCCATACCAAAACTCTAGTTGTGCAATAGAAAGATCATAGAATCACAGAATCACAAAGTCTCCTGAGTTTGAAGGGGTCCATAAGGATCATTGAGTCCAACTTGCAGCTCCACACAGGGCCAGCCAATTCAGAGCATGGCACTGAGGGCATCGTCCGGATGCTTCTTGCACTCAGTGAAGCTGGGTGCTGTGACCCCTTCCCTGGGGAGCCTGTTCGAGTTCCCAACAACTCTTTCAGTAAAGAATCTCTTCCTAATATCCGATCTAAACCTCCCCTGTCGTAGCTTCATGCTGTTCCCCTGGGTTCTGGACTCTAAAGAGAGAAGATCGGCATCTGCCCCTATGCTCCCCCTTGTTAGGAAGCCATAGACCACCATGAGGTCTCCCCTCAGCCTCCTCTTCTCCAGGATGAACAAACCACAGGACTTCAGCCTCTCCTCATAAGACTTCCCCTCCAGACCCTTCCCCATCCTTGCTGACCTTCTCTGGACACTCTCCAATAGTTTTCTGTCCCTCTTGTGATGTGGCATCCAACACTGCACACATTACTCGAGGTGAGGCAGCCCCAGTGCAGTGCAGAGTGAGACAATACCCTCCCTGGACTGGATGGCCATGTGCCCCAGGATACAGTTGGGCATCCTGGCTGCCTGGACACACTGCTGGCTCATATGTAACTTGCTGTTGACTAAGACCCCTAAATCCTTCTCAGCATGGCTGGCTTCAGGCATCTGATTCCCCAGTCTGGATCAGCCAGGGTTGCCCCTTCCCAGGTGCAGAATCTGGCACTTGCCCTTGTTGAACTTCAGGCTGTTGGTGATTGCCCAGCTTTCTAATTTGTCAAGACCTCTCTACAAGTCTTCACCCTCAACATAAGAAAATTAAAACCAAATCAGACATTGCCAACTAGTTGCTAAGAAAAATAAAATTGCTACAGATAAACTAAATAAAACCAAAGTTACTGCCAGCAAGTCATGAAAGGTTCAGAGAAAGCCTGATAAGGTCAATGCTAAGGCTTTGCAAAGTCTATACAAAGTTTGTGACCCATTACTATATTGGCAATACCTTCCTGCAGTTTCACTTCCTTGTCTAGAAGATCACTAAGAATACACAGAGCAATGTAGACAGGAATATCCGACTGAAGCTTTCAGAGATGATAATAAAAAAAATAATAAATTACTGCAGCAGGTTTTTGAATGATACTCTGATCTACCCTGTTAACTCCAAAGGACACATTAAAAGCTTAGCACAATTTCAGGTGTTCCAGTGGTATTAGTATGAGGGCCTGGTTTCCATTTAGAAGGACATTGGCTCGCCTTTGTTTTCATTTCCAGAGTGCTTCATTAAGTTTACAAATGTTTCATTAAGTTTTATTAAATGCATTAAGCTGAGAGTAAGGAGCTGCACTTTGCACACTGGTTGAAATGGACTCCATGGAAAAAGCCTATTATCAAGAGTGATCAAGAATGATCTATGAATGCTTTTGCTAATTTGTGGCTTGAGGGCGGGTGAGTTTTACTTGCTGTTTATTTAAGGGAATGAATTAACATTTTGTGAAACAGATCATACAAATAAAATAAATCACCATTTTGTTTAGCTATTTTATCTTTTCCCCCCTGTAGCAAATATATATTCTCCCCATTAGCCGTCAGGCTGAGGGGACTCATTTAGGATGTACTGATGTTTTGCCAACTCAGGGATTTTACTGTAAGTCTGATAATACATGATTTATGTTGTAAAGTCCAGGTCTTGGAAAGCTGTCATTAAGAGAATATTCACTATGCACACACAGAGAAAGTTTCTAGTCCTCAAGCTTGGCTAGAAATTATTTGGAATATAATAGCAAATAGTCTTTCAGATGGCATGTTCCAGACTGATTCAAGCTAAAAAAAAAATATGAAGTTTTCCAACCTGCCAAAGCCAACAAAGTTTCTGATGTCTCCCATTACTGTGGGAGAAAAAGGTCTTCTCACTGCCCTTGCTCTGTATACAACTGATACCTGTGGCTGAAAAATCAAAACCAATACACTAAACAGGTCCAAGTCCTCAAGTGCACAATGCAGTCTCATACTTTCTAAGCCTGATTCTGAGGTGGGTTTTATTATGCTAAGTATATGTAATCTTTGCTAATATATCTCTCTGATTACTGGGTATTTTTTTCACTTGAAAGTTCACAACTAATCAATAAACTACTTCTATCCTTGCCTGAACTTTAATTTTTATATTCCTTTTTTTTTTTAAGTGATACCAAGTTCATGTTTCCTTGAGGAGAAAAGGCTGGCTTGGGAGCAAACTCTTCATATAGAATATTTGTGGGTTAGTTCACATATACTTTGTACTAATTAGGACAGAAACTTAGATAGAACTAATTATTATATAAATGGGGCATTTAATCTGCACCTCACGGAAGAACTTTTTATTTGGTTAACTCTATCATATTACTATTTTAAAAACAAACTGAGAGTGATGTATTTCTGAGAAGCAGCCCTATGACACACAGGTGAGAGGGGGCAGGGATGAGGCTGGAGCAGATATTGCCCTGCAGCCCTTGGAAAGATCACCAGGGGGCAGGTATCCAACCTGCAGTCTCTGCAGGGGACCTACCAGCAGAGCAGGTTTACAGTGGAGGACTGCAGCTCGGGGAGAGGGCTGAGTGAAGCAGGAGAAAAACCAGAGTTGCACAGGGGAACTGTTATGGACTGACTGCTCCCCCTCAGTTCTCCATTTCACCTTCACTGCTCCGGCAGGTACAGGAGCTGGCAATGAAAGAGCAAAGCTGTGTCTGGGAAGAAAAGAGGGGTAGAAGGGGGTGGAATTAATTGTTTTAATTTGCCTTTGTTTTGTACTATCCAAATCTGTTTTAATTGGCAATAAATGATTAGTTTCCCCCAAAAGACTTTTAAAATCAGAAAATACATGATCTGAATTCAATCCAGAGAACAAAGATCTGGGAGTGCTTGTTTTTATTAAATCGAGATATAAATCACCACTTTTCCAGAAAACTAGTTATAGAATCATAGACTCATAGGCTGCATTAGGTTGGAAGGGACCTTGAAAGGTCATCTAGTCCAACCCCCTTCAGTGATCAGGGACATCTTCACTAGATCAGGTTGCTCAGAGCCCATCAAGCCTGACCTTAATGTCTCCAGGGATGGGGCCTCCACCACCTCTCTGGGCAACCTGGGCCAGTGTCTCACAACAGTCAGAGTGAAGAACTTTACCCTATTGTCTCATGTAAACCTGTCATGCTCAAGTTTAAAACCACTGTCCCTCATCCTATCACTCCCTGTCCTTACAGACAGTCCTTCCTTAGCTTTCCTGTAGGCCCCTTCAGATACTGGAAGTATCAGAGAATCAAAGAATCATAGAATCATTTAGGCTGGACAACACCCATTCCTTAAATCTTATTGTGAAATCACACACATCCTACAAACAACACAGATGTGGCTTCAATTTACCAAAAAGCACTAGAATGCAATGTGAAAGACTTTTGCAATGGGAGATGTGTTTCTGGGGAAAGCAAAGGGTGAATCACGTAAAATAACTCCGTATCTCACTCAGAACTTCCTCACATGTGTTTCATCTGCCAGATTAAGAAAAGTTCAGAGAATCTAAGAGACAGGACATGCCTGAGCACTTTTCGGCTAGCTGAACTGAGTGGTGAAGCAGCACATTTCCATTGTTTTTAAGTATTATGAGGATGAAGCTATACTTGTTATAGCTGTAGTTTTATAAGAGCTAAATAGGAGTCCGGGCAGAGCTCAGCTCTCACCTTCCCTGAAAGCACTGGCACTATGTTCTAACCAGTTATGGGGTACATACATTTGTGCATCAAGACTGTAAAGCTCATCTGTAATGTAAAACATACTTTTTCATTTCTAGATTGTTAGAAATTACAGTATCCATATGTTGAAAGGATCAGCACTACAACCAGCTTGTGGTCTTTTGTGTTGTGCTTACAAAGCTTATAAACATTTCTACAGCATGACAGATTGTTTCAACACAATGAGGCACAGCATTACAGTGAGTACCTCCAGCTAAAATCTGAGAATTACATAATTTGCAAATTACATAAATAGAGGACATATGGTTCTCATACATAAAATAGCCATATCTATCATATCCTGTATCTTACTCCATACATCTTTTCCGAATAAGTATTTTTCCAGGTAGTTGGCACTTGAACTAAATGGAACGTATGAAATTGGCACTCTTCAAACATTGTCATCCATGTCAACTTTTCCTCAGTCATTTATTCTTAGATGAACACATTTTTAACTCATAAAACCCGTTAGTGATCTTAGCATGAGGACTATGAATACCAAGGAATGAGCAAGAGAACTCAAGGTGTCCATCAGCTTCTAAATTAACCTCAGATCTGAAGGTGCGTAAGGGAGCAAAATTGTATTATGTTCACCTCTAATTGTGTATCTCCTCTATTTAAAGCCTCTTGCAATTTGAGAAAACAGTCTCACTCAATTGTTGCTGCTGAAACCCGAGACCTGCACATGGTCACTCTCAGACTGCCACAGGGAGGAAATTCAAATTCAAAGTGAGAGTGTCTCTCTCTCTCTTCCTCTATGAATCTCTAAGAATCATTTGTGCCTACAAGTCTTGCTTGAAAGAATCTGCACTAATTACTACTCATCAGCCTTAAGTATGGTGACAGGTCCTGTTGGCAACACTGTTTATTCTGTGACCACCTTTTCAGCTCTGCTGTCAAATGGAGATTTTATTCACACTCCCAAGGAAACAACCTTTCTCTGTGGCCCGCTGGTGAGAAAAAAATCTCCTATCTCTCCCCTTTCCAGTTTCAAATTCTCCATTGCTATTTCCTTTGCAATGAAATTCTATCCTTATAGATGGGGGCCAGACTGGAGTTACTTATACAAGTTTAGGCTGCTCAAAGAGGAGGAGCTATATACTGATTCTTAGTGGATATAAAACAAAGAGGAATTCTGCTGAAGTTAAAAATTCTATGTATATGTCACAGCAAAACAGCATCCCCACATGGGAACCCAATATTAATTTCAGTAGGTAAACAGAAATATAAGTAGATGCTCAGGGAACGGCCTCTATTTCTGTTTAACATTTGAATCACAGGTTACTTGTTTATTAGCATCATATTTATACCAACCACAAATATAGGAGATCTTATAGAAGCCTACAGTTTTGAACCATCTCACAAGTTCACCTTTGTCCTTCAGTGGATACTGCACTTGATTTTCATCCTGGCAGTGTTAAGCCATGACTTATGTCGTATACTACTGCCTAAATCCTCTGTAAGCTCTTGATAGGTATTGTGGTCCAGTTGCCAAAAATTTCTTTGTTTTCTGTAACTGTGGTTTCTCTCTCTACATAAACATTTCTTGTTGTAAATGTTTGTAAAGAACTTTCTCTACCACACTACTCAATGTGAAAACATTTTCTGATGGAGATGCTATTCAGCAATTGCTAACTATCTGTTGAGTAAACTAAATCTGAAAAAAGAGCCTTTTCACTTGCATGATACAACATGATCCACAAAATGAGAGAAGATTTAGGGTACAAAACAGAAACTCTTGGCCAGCTTCAGAGAGAGGGAAACAAGATAGAAAGAAAGAGGGAGGAAAGGAAAGAAGGAAAGTGAGGGAGGAAAAAAATTAGAGAAAGATGTTTTAAAGTAAACTGGGACATATTAATTTTTTATTTCTGTACTCTTTTCATGGGTACAGTGACAGATGGTTCAAAACAACATGATCACTTTAAGCCTCTGTGCTAATAACACTGCACAATTAAGGTAAACCTGATAGAACTTCCACTGACTCAAACCACTTTGGTCATTGTATTTAGGTTACTAAATAATGATGCAGAGTTATAGGCCAATTATACAGTCAGAAGCAATCTGGACAGAGAAAGATACGTCTATGAGACCAATTACCATCTCATACCAACACAGCAAATTTATAATATAGATTGCATTTAAAAAGAAAAGAAAATCCACTGGTTAAACTGTATTTCAGCTGTAAGTGAAAAGGGCCTCAGAACATAAAACTGAATGAACCTGTTGAAAGTTAATATTTGAAAATAAAACTTGTATTATGTATCAAACAAAGACTTCATAACATAAATAATCAAGATGAAAAAATAAGGTAATCATTGCTTGCTCTTTTTAAGACTCGACCCAGGGTGTCAGTCAACAGCACTTCCATGTCCTGAAATTACTGAGTACCTGGTGGTAGGCAGGCTAGTATTTTTTATCCTAATGAATATGAAAAGAATATTTTCTATGTGTTATTATGACTTTAAAACTTTTAAAAGGGTTTTCTTTCAGTGGCAGGATGTGTAGGGTGAGGCTGTAGATGGCAAGTTCTAATGAGCTGTTGCAGTGTGCAAGGAATGGCGTTGGAGCAGAGCACTCGGCACGTGGGGAGGCCTGGATCCCTGTGAACATAGGGTATGTTAAACCTTCCAGGGTAGCACTTTGGCCAGAATTAACTTTTTTTATTGAAAAAGGGAAGAGAGGAATGCTGGGTTTATATATGTGTGTGTCTGAGGACTGCTCACTTAAATAACAAGATTCAATGTTAAAGTATAACACACTCAACCACTGTATAAGGACAATTGTTTCAGCTGAGATTTTTCACAGCAGCGATGAGTATGGCACTAAACTAAGGGTATCATCCCTGCCTATGATACTTATGTCCTTGCTTCATTTTAACAAAGTATGAGTTACCTATAGAATAAGAGTTTATTATATAAAATGCAATTATTTAATAACTTTTAATAAGTGATTTGTTAAAAGAAATATATAAAGTTATGCAAAGAATCTTATTAATCATTGTAAGATATTTTTTCTGAAGTTCTCTCAGGTATATTTTGCATTTAGAACATTTATTTCTCTTTTTCACATTTTCCTAGGCTTCCCTAGAAGGTACACGACAGCTTTATTTTTCTGTCTTCTGACTTGTTTGAGTTGGTACTATTGTCTTGAGACACTACTTTACTAAACAAAATGTGATAAAATACCTGAGAGTGAACAGTAAACTTGCTGTATTTTCAGATATCTTAAGAGATTTGTGCTATAAATATGTTTTTGTTTCAGAAGTCAGCTGAAGTGTAATAAGGCTTTTTTCTAAATCTTGTTTTGAAAATTCCATTTTTCCATGTGTACGTCTTGCATGAAGGGTGAAATTAAAATATTTATCATTTGTGATATTAAATAGAAAAGTATTAATATCACTAGCTAGTAAGCATCTCTTCTCATGAGGACACCACAAATCCTACACTTAAGATAGTTTCTGATCTGGATTTTGTGGGGAAAATGATAAAATAACTTGTTTTCAGAAACGAATAATCATGAATCTCTGTTTTTCCTAAGTACTGTAAGTAGAACTCTAAACTAGGTCAAAGGAAAGAAAACTTCTGCATAGAGCTACAGCAATTAAATGGACCAATTAAATTGATTATAAAATTATAATACTGAAAGTTAAAGAGAATGTTGCAAATAACAGGAGCCTGAGAAACTGTGGGTTGTTTGGTTGTTCTGTGGTGTGGTTTTGTTGGTTTTTTTCTTTTGTTTGTTTGGTTTAGTTTGGTTTTGGGTTTTTTTTTTTGTTTCTTGATTGATTTTATTTTGTTTTTCTGGCCATGATTTCAGGGAGATATGGCAGATGATTTGACACATTCTTTTATGCTCAAGTTTCCTCACTCTTTGCATTAGAGATTCTGCCTTTATTCCAAATTTCAGTCACTCAGAATTCTATCCTTTCCCTTTGTTGTAAGAAAAAATTTGGTTAGCAGTATGAGCAGGAAAAAGACCAACATCTTGTCATTGCTTTGCAGTGAAAAAACCCCAACAAACCACTCAGGAGAAGTAATGTGCTAAGCAGCATGAGACAGCCTTATCCTGCAGTACTTTAGTTTTAATGTGTTTTTGCAATGAGAACTGAGAATTTAATTTGGGCTTTACTACAATGCTGCATCATTAACTTCCAAACACCTCTAGAGCTTTTCCATTTCCCTGGCTTCATTGTTAAATTTCGAATTTGACTGCATTAGCCCCTAATTCAGGTGCAGTATCTATCTCAGTTTTTTGCAGCTGTTCTACTTCTCTTCCTTTAGATAACTGTCCTATTTCTTATCCTCTCCTTCCCTCTTCCTCATTTTTTTCTTAAATGTCTGAGACACAATCTTTCTAACTAACAGTTAAAGAAGTGCAGGAAGATGCTATTCAACAGCTATGTGAGTAGTTAAGAGAGACAAGAAATGTAATTTTTTGATGTTTTAAATTCTTTTTTCATTGTACTGTGGAGAAAATTATAAACCTTAAAAGGCTTTCAAAAAACAAAATTTTGCAAATATCTGGGTTTTGATCAAAGAAGTTTCATTTTCATTTGATCTTCTCCTCAACCAGTGGATTTACCATTTCCTAAAACTTTCAGTAAGAAAGCCTGTCAAAATAGGTACGAGTACATGAGATATTTAGCTTTCAATGAAATGGAATTTTCTACTGAAGACTTTCTGACCAGCTTCGGTGAGTGATAACAACACTGACAGGTCTCTCTTATGTGGGAAGATTTAAGAGAGTGTATGTGTCATATGTGCGTTCACCTCAGTAACTCCTTGTTCTTGTAGTAACAAGATCTTTCTTATTCTCTCACCAAGCTCTACATCATCACCTGCAAGGAAAGATAGGTATCAATGCCAAACTCAAATCAATAAAGAGCTAAAGTACCTGTAATGGTGCCAGAGGTAATGTTTCAATTAATCTTTCTGCATTAATGTCTGCTTCGTTTCCAGGAAGTCCAGAGGCATACGTAATGGACACATTTTGCACTGTGAAAATGCTATGAGAAAAATGTTGCTTCTCTATCTTGGATTAAACACCTGCAGGTGGAATTAGGTAGGAGGAACACCACCATGGTCCAGTGTGATTCTGGGAAAAAAAACAGAGAAAGCCCCTTTTTATTCTCTTTTGCAACCAGGTAGAAAAGCAATAAGAAATATTGTTCCTGCAATCACCGGCTCTGGTGACTGGTGGCATTGTAGCATTACAGAGAGACCTCTCCAACTGAGCTCCTCTTTAGGTCTTGGAATACTTGAATTGGCCATTTAGCATCAAAATCATTTGAAAAGAATGAATGTTTCTCAAAGCTGCTGGACACATGCAAGTTCATGATGGTGATTGCAAGAGGCTGGTCCTCATGAGCTCTATATTCACTTCAGGGAGAATGAACAACTTGTGCTCTCTTCTGCAAACATGGGGCATGGGCACCTGCTGCCTTTCTCTCCTACGGTCTGTTTTATAATAGTCAAGCCATTATAATCTGGCTGCATAGAATGGTGATGAAGCTTTCTAACAGCACTGCTGATAATGCTGTTATTACTTGGTAATTTCTTCCATTGTGAACACGGGAATGCAATGATTGTTTGCCTGATGCTTGATTGTGGTTTTGTCAATATGGAGCTCTCTCTTGCCAGCAACCAAAAAAGTATCCGATTAACTCTTTTTCTGTACTGTTAAACGTGTTTGAGCCTCTGTGCTCTCCTGCGAGGCCAGCTAGCAGGAGGGCTCCCCACTACTTCATGCATTGTTTAGTAACAAAACAGCTGTAGGAGTTCAAATGAATGGCTGAGTGGCAGAAACACTGCCATGTTGTTCCAGCACAGCACCTTTTGCACCTTATCGTCACAAAATATACATGTATGCTGCCCGTAAGCAGCACACTAAGATTGCCACAGTGTAATTTACTTCTGTTGGCTGTTGATAATTCAATACACGTCATTGTAAAGTTGCCAGAAAGGAGAAACCAACAGATCTGAAATGTAAGAACTTCAATTTCTTACTGATTTATAATGAAAACTACCCATTCACTGTACAAAAGTGTGCATTTCTTAAAACATTTAAAACTCCTTTCTTTGAGGTTCTCTCTACTTCTGGAGAAGTCACAAAGAATTAAAGTGGTATGAGCATCCCTTAGAGTTTCTCAGCATCTCATTACTTAGGGTCTAAAAACAATGAAAAATTATTCCCTTCTCAGCTATTTAGGTTAAAAAATCCAAACCAACCAAACAAAAAACCTCACAACCCATGGAAAAGATTTGATATCATATAAAAAAATACATTCAGGAGGTACTATAACCTTACTGTTTGAAGCTATACCAAGATTCCTTTTCAAGACCGTGTACTTCTGGAAGAATAACTCTGTATCACCATATTTTCTACCCCATAATCTCAGAGTCTTTCTTAGAAGTAAGTAACTGGGGTTTTTTTAAGTAGTAATGTCCCTGTAGATTTGGGAGAACCTTGTAGAACTAACAGTTCATGAAAGATCTTTTTTTTTTGGGGGGGTGGTTTGTTGTTTGGTTTCGTTTCCTTTTAATATCTGTGGAACTTTAGTGGATGCTTTTCTATGGATATGTGCAATTAATGGCATTTATGAACACTCTATAAAGTACTCTAGCTCAGACTCACTCTAACAGGAATCTAAGCAGGGTTAGGAATAGGCTTAGATATTTGCTTAGTGATAATGAGTAGTATTTAAAATACAAAAAAACCCCACTCATTACTTATGACCCAGATTAAGCCTTATGTGCAATTCTGACATTGTCTTATATATTTTTCTTAATTTATCTTAAAAAAATTTGGAAAATCTTATATAAAGGGAAAAATAATTTATG
The DNA here is from genome assembly GCA_013400835.1 of Zapornia atra. Lineage (NCBI taxonomy): Eukaryota > Metazoa > Chordata > Aves > Gruiformes > Rallidae > Zapornia > Zapornia atra. Next base: position 40,181 of record VZTU01025501.1, on the reverse strand, counting down.
GAGTGGCAACACTGCTACATCTAGTATATAGTTTCCTTTTGCTAGTTCCACTAATCAGAGTGGGACACAACCCTAAATTTACAAATGATCAGTAGAAAAAAAGAAATACACTGGCATGTAGACATCATCTGTATTACAGTGTCTTCAAAAACATACAGAATTTAACAGCATGTTGGTCATGCAGCAACTATCCCTTTGTGTCTTCACAGGACACAATTTTCTCTCTTTCTTTGTATACACAACTGATAGGAGTATCTAATGAAAAAATCATTGAAAAGCACCAGCAGCACTTGGAACATTTAGTAATTAAATATATCAATTGGCATGTGAGATTCTTATTAAGTTTCAACATCCAATGATGAGGAGAAAGTGGTCTGAGTGTTCCTCACTCAATGACAACTTAGGCTGGAATTCAGCTCAGTCCTAAAACATCTTCACCCTCAGAATTAGCACAAGGCCAGTAGCATTTCCTCACATTTATGATGTTGCCATTGATACCAGCATCTGGCCATAAGCACTCCTGGAAAACTCAGATACGAAATAGCTCTACTATAGTTTGCAGCCCATAAGGCAATAAATGTCTTCTCCAGAACAGCTTATAAATTCTAACTCCCACAAATAACAACATTATCACTGTTCGATGAGGGAAGGTTAATAAATTTTAACAATAACCAAAGCAAAAATAATGTCCTAAAACCTCAGTGAATGAACTGCTTCAACAGACTTGGATGAAAAGCAAGGAAACATTAAGAGGCATAAATACAGTACAGTGCTGTACTTAAAGATTTGGGTTACTTCAGTCTTCCAAGAACCAATATTCTTCCAAGTTGTCTGCTCTTTATGGGAACAAAAAATCCCGTCTGATTTCATCACACACATCATAGGTATGACAGTACAAAATACTGACGCCAGAGTTCCAATGATACAAAAAGAAAGAAAGATTTGGTGATTCAAAAGTTTTAAACACAATTTGATCAAAGGTCTAAATATACATACTACCTCATACTGCATTAAAACAAAACCCACATAACAGGCACCACCACCCCTCCCCTTGAAAAAAGTATTGAGACTTCTCTCTTGTGAGGGATAAAGTGTATCCAAAGTCAGAAAGACAAAATACATTAACTCTTCCAATGTTCTGCAACTGCAAACAGGGCACATTGCTGCTCTAATGAATGCACAAAGAGATAAGCAGTAATTTTTTTTTCCTCCTTGTATAGAGTCATGGATGCACTAGTTGTCTGCAAACTCTTCATGAGGGATAGGCAAGGAAGGTGAGGTGTTGGGGTGGCCCTGTATGCTAGGGAGTGGTTTGATTGTCTGAAGCTCACAGGAGGTGGGGTTCGTTCAATCACCATTTAGTCCATTATCTTAAAGTAAATGTACTAGCTACCTAAATGCTACCTAAATGCTGTTCCTGGCAGATGGTGGTCTACAGTGTTCTCACAACGCTTCAGTAGTTGAACCACCACACCCCGCTTTCCCTCTCTCCCACCCCCCCACCCAATTTATTCTGGTGCTTTACAACTCAAAATAGCTTACAGNCTGGTGCTTTACAACTCATATTAGCTAACAGAACATGGTTTAAATATCAAATTGTAGAAAGAAAAGATTGTGTTTTGAGCCATATGTTTCTACTTTCTTCACAGTGGACAAGGAAAGTGGATCATTTCCTTTCCCTTTGAAGTTTGTTATAAATACCATTGTTTTCTTTCCAGAGTAAATATGCAGAAAAAAGTTACAGAGAATTAATGATCTTGCAGTCCCTCTAAGGACTTTCAAATAACCTAGGTAGCTCTCACTAAATTAATTATTGAACTTTTTCTAATTAAAAAATGTTCATAAGAAATGTTTCCTAACAACACAAGGGAAACTTGACACGCCTGGTGAAAAACCATGCTTACAGCTTTAGTGTTTGATTGCCAAAGTAAAGTTAGATGAACATTTAAAAGGCCTCACAAAAATGAAAACAAAGTTCCTCTGCAGATATACAGAATACAGCACATTCTTATATTGATTGATCCTGATGATTCCAAGACAGATTTCCTTACCTAGTGTTTAAAAAGGTACTTTGTCCCCACTGCTAGTCCTGGAAAAGATTTGCACTTTCTACAGGCTAACACCCCTGCTCATCCCCATGTACGATTCTGCCCTTCCTAGCAGAGTTTCTATTGGAATTCTTCATTTTGCATGTCCAGCTGTGGACAGAGTGAGAAAGGGGATGTTAAACCTTTTCTTTAGCTCAATGTGTGAACGGGATGTTGTCACACAGCTCTCTGGATTTTCAACTACTGTAAAGCTGCTGAATTCCCCAAATCATGAGCAACATCAAAGCTCAGCTCCCATCAAAATTAGGAATCCACCTTTAAAAATATTGTTCACCCTTAAACAAGGCTAGAACAGTATGGCCGTGGAAATGGAATCAACACTTTCCTTAGGCACTACCATCGTGCAAACAGTAAAATTTTACATTTGTCATCACCCATACTGTTTGCAGAGATTTGGAGATGGAGGAAATATTGGAGCTGTGAATTGTTGTGAACTTATTTTACTACTAGCAACATCGAGATTAACAGAATCTAGAGTTCCTAGCCTCAGCAATACAGCATGGGGAAGACTGAGATTTAGACACTTTTTTTTAAAAATTTTGACTAGGCTTATGATACCCTACATTGACACACTGTGAAATCAAGGGAAGCCTTCAGCAGAAAGACTCTGATTTGGTATCAATTGCCATTCAGTGCTCTGAAATATGGCAACGACTTACATTACCTGAGTATTTAAAGAGTAGAAAGATGGTTGAAAATTCTTACTTAGAGAGGACTGATTTGCACATTTGACTGTTCTAATTTCATACTTATTGGAGAAAATATTAAAAATAGAGAGAAAGGTTAACATGAATATAGGTTGGTAGTTTCCTTGTAATAGCCACAATAGACACATTTATTCAGGTTGAAAGGGCGCACTGTCTTTTTAAGAAGATGTCCACATCCTTACCATGTAAAAACTTTTATTTAGCAACAGTTTACATGGTGAACACTTTAGTTACCCTATGTTCACATCCAGTTTAGCTACTTGGTTTAGAATTGTTGTAGAACTGATAACAAATTGACAAAAAGCTATGTTGTTGTTTAGCTGTGCAATTTTTTCTGTAATGCACTGCAGAAGGCATCTAATAGAAGAGAAAAAAACATCAGCAGGTTAAAGAATCACATTTTTTCTTCAGGTTCAGGAGAATTAAAATTTTTGTGGATGTCTAAGACTAACAACTTTTAGACAAATAGTGATGGGATATATATCATTGTATGCGTGAAGGCAGCAAAGTAGCCAAAAATAAATGGAAAAAAAAATTACCAAGCACCAGAATATTCATGTCTACCATCTAAGCTGAACTTCTCTGATACTACCTTAAAACATAATTTCTCCTGAAGTTGGGCTCTAAAAGCGTGCAGTGATTTTATTCCTGAGCAACATAGCTAGCACTGTCTCAGCAGCAATCTTTTCACAGTGGTACTCTAGTCTCTCTATATATACAATGAATGGAAACCTCAGGCAGTAATGGCTTCAGTATATTGTATAAATCATTCTTCTGGTTTATTATCCATATCTACAAGAGAAAAAGATTGAAACTATTCACATCAGAAATCCCATCTTTTATATTATAAACCCTCTAGTCTCCCTTGGAGAGAAACCGTAGTCTGTGAACCTGTTTGCCAAGACTTCTACAGGCATGAGGCACAGGTACAATTTAGATACTCATGAGCATTGTCCTGACTGAATAAATCACAATTTAGATTTATTACCCGTATCAACCAGAGAAAACCTTTGTGAATCAACACAGGATAGCAAGAGCATGATCAGCACAAAGTTAAGCTTTTCCCACTCTTCCATTTAGCTGATGCCACATCTGCAACAGTATTATTGGCATTTAACAAAATAGTGTCATTTTTTTCCCTGCAAATTCTCTCTCTATATATGTATATTAAATGTCCTTGTTAACAGTACAAGCCTCCAATAGTACACTACTAAAAACAATTCAGCATTTGGACCATGGTTAGTAAAAACCTGCAAGCAGTATCTATGAAGTTAAGTAAACTTCTGTTTGATGGTTCATTTTCTTTCTGAATCATTTCCATCTAAAGCACACTGTCAGATTTGGTCAAATTAAATCTTAAAATGGTTTAGGACTTCACTAAAAGTTGCTGATTCTAGTTCTGATTAGGAGCTGCCCTGGTTACTAATGAACAGAAATTCCCTGTTTATTAAAGAAATAAGAAATTATTTTCTTTTTACAGAGAGGCTGTTTTTTTGAGCAAAATACTTCTGTTCAAGTATGACTGTGTTTAAAATAAAAAAAAGTTCTATTAAAAACCCCATACTCTTGGAAGAGAATGTATAGTTTCTAAAAAAGTCTCTCCTCTCATAAGAAGAATATGATGCAAATATATATGAGAGCTATTAAAGTATTTTTTCCATAGAACTGAAAGGATGGTGTAGGTTTTTATTTGTCATTGAATTTCTAAAAATTGTTATTGCAGGAAAATTTAATTTTAACCATTGATATTTTGTCTTGAACTGGTTTAAGAGATGGGTTTAGAAAAAAATGTTTAGAAAAGTACTATGAGTTTGCATATACATTTAATATTATTTCAATATAATATACAAGTAACAAGATGCTAAAAATGAAATATTTTAATAATGTAATAACAGTATTTGATTGAAGGAATGAGACTGTGATATAGAATCATAGAATTCTATATATTTAACACATTATGTACTTCAGATAAACCTTGATACAGAAAAGTACTCCTGTCAGCACAACAGCAGCTTTTTGCCAATTTAAAAAATATAATTTTGAGTCATTATATGACATTGTGCCTTTAAGTCATAGTGTCAACCATTAGTATTTTATTGCATAAAAAAAAAATCATCAAATTATAGAATACTAAAAAAAAATGCCCTATTTTAAATCCCAACTTCCTCATAGCTACCTAAAGATGGTAGCTTCATTTTGCAAAAAGCTATCTTAGGAAGGTCTTACATCCATTCCAAAATAATTGAGTTTCCAGCCACGATTTGATTGAAATGCCATTCTGAGAAGTGTCTGTCATTCCTATGCACAAGTGATCTACAGAGGCTGGTGAGTTTTGATGGTAGCTTTCACTATACCTTAGAGTATTGCCTCGCAGAGCTGCCACTGTATGTTTTGGTTTAGATGTATCCTGAAGTATATAAAATGCATTCAGAATTTTCAGGTTTCTTGATAGAAACACTTTCAGTTCCTTTAGTAAGAAATGGGAACAGTTTTTACTTTTTATTCTTCTTTGGACCTTTATGTTGAAAGGGATGTTCAAATTGTGACGGTCCATGAGTGGTGATTTGTGATGAGGCAGATTTGGCTCAAAGGGCAAGGAGTCCCAGCTGCAGAAGGGGTTACAGTGTCTGGAAGCAGGAGTGCCAGAGACAGGACTCCCTGCAAGGGGTAAGGTTTGCTTTGTTGATAAGGAACAGCCTTCGCATTCTCCTGGAGCCCACCGGGAATATGTGCACTCAGGAGCCTCCTCTGGGCAGCAGAGCTAGGCTGGGGATGGATCCATACCACTGCTTCTGGGGCTGGGGCTGGAATTGGATGGTGACACGTTTTTACAGAGTCCTTGTGGAACCACTTATGGTGGTAGGACTCTGCTCAATGCATTCTTCTTTTTTCGGTTGGATTTTGTTGTTGGTTTGGGTTTTTTTCTGGAGTGATTTGGGGTTTTTTTTATTATTTCGACACAAATGTGTGTTTAATTCACCTCAAGGGATACAATAAAAATTCCACAATAGTATACACAATGTCTCTCATATTTTAAAAAAGGTGAAATTAACAGCGATGAAGACAGAATGTTTTCTCGTGCTTGTAACTTAAAAATGCCTCCTCAGAAGCAAGTAAAGAATAATTCAAATTACTCCACATTCACCTGAGACAATCTCCTGCCTCCTACTTAACTTTTCTGCCTCAGTTAATTAATGCTTCAGATATTTTGTCTCATTCTTCTCGTTCTAAAGAAACCAAAATAGCTTGTTCATAAAAAGAAAGACATTAGGATTGCACTCAATGTATAAATTTCTCACTGGGGGTAGCTATTTCTTCAAAGTAATATGGCATGTATGTATATTAACTGTGGCTTACTGTAAAGGCTCACAATGTCAGTGGTCATACTATATTCTTGGGGTTTCCCCTGAGTGTCAGATTTTCAGGACAAAATAGACTTAATGTGAACACAGGTTAAGTTCAGGAATGCTTCAGTGTTTTTTTTTCAAAGTCCATCAAATCCATTTAGGGATACTTTAGTATGGTATATACCTTTCTATAAAAACAGAAATGAGAACAAAACAACATGAGTAATCAGTAAGAAGCAATTATTTTTCTGAAGTTTAATACTTGCTCAGGGTTTCAGGAGCACTCCTCAGGGTCAAAACTCAAAGTCATTTTTGCTGAGCTGTTTAGTATGCACGTCAACCACCGTGGCAAGTTCTGTGAAACAGTTCTAGTCTCTGTTCTCAGGATCACTGAGCTTTGTGGAGGCACTTTTTAATAACCTTATTTTGACTATATATATTAGTTAGCACATAATTTTTTTAAAACAATCATTCCAGAGAACAGAGAACATAGGTTATTTAAAAAAAAAATCAAACTAAACAAAGGAAATAGTCTGGAAAAGAAAATTTCAGTGTGTAATTTGGTTAGGTTCTTTTTAATTTATAATGGTAAAGTTCTAACTAACTTGCATATATTTGTTTAGTAGCATTTCTTTTTGACACATTAAAAAAGAGTGGGTTTTCAGATTTTTTTATGTAAAACAAATATTCTCTATATTTCAGCTACAGTACAAGAGATTCTTTCATATTGCAATGCTCAAAGTTTCCTCTGGCTTAGTGTTTTATGATTAGATTTGTCAGTATCCACAGTATGTGTAACTTCTGAGTGAAAATTATTCATTAGAATGAAAATTCCTGTTGTAATTCTTTTATATGGATTGTTTGGTGTCTAATGCAGTGGTCTTCTTAAAGCAGCATGTCATTTTCTGTCTTCTGACTTTTTGTCTATTTTAGAAATAATTTCATACTCTATTCTTTCTGTGAAAAGCTGCCAAGATTAGCCAGCAGATTACAATATTTTATGGACAAGGGAAGGCATAGACACCTACTTGCAAAGGGACAGTGAAGAAACAACAACAGTAATTTAAAATTTTGAAAAATGTTTCTCCATCTTTACCTCTTGATTTCTACTGGAAAGCATCATGAGGATCTAAATGAGTAAGAAAGAAAAAAACCAGTAAAAACCTGAAGTTTTACTTAATGAAGTTCCCCTTCAGTAAGTAAAAGCAGGGGTTTTCCTGCAGTTTTATTTAACATAATGGCTATTAATGTGTTTAAATAAAATTCTAAATGAAAAGGTAAAAATATTTCTTACACTAATGCTTATGATAGTATCTAGGAATCTACAAAATCTCAAAATGTGTTTAAACTTTCCTAAATGTTATAAGAGGTTCTAGATTCCCCATGTGAGTCCAAACACAGATTTTGACACAGTGTTCTATTTCTGTAAGAGAGCTAAGCCTTTTGCTTCTTTTAGACTTTCCTGCTAATTTTCCATTTAAGACAGAGCTTCTATCCATTGACTTTTTTAGCTGAGTAATGATTATTTTATAGGAATTCCTATTTTATAGGAATAATGCTTTTGGTTGCTGTTGTAATATTTAATATTTGTCTAAGAAGAATATACAGACTTTATTCAAAAAAGGTCAACAAAGAAAGATGTTTAAAATGTCAGGAAGTCTTTGAAGTTAAGCATTTGAGTTATATTCATACTTCTGCATAAGAGGAACTTTAAGTTACTAGGTTTTGCAGTACTTTAATTTCTGCTTCTCAGTTTCTTTCAGTACTGCAGTACCAGTCTGCTGTTTTTCAGAATCAGAAACTTTACCAAATCCATACTCAACAATATCTAATTCAAATTTCTCTTAAAAACAGAAAGAAAAAAAAAAGAAAGAAAAAAGAATGATTTGTCTGGAGCACTGTTCAACAGTGACAGGACTTTGCTTAATATCTATGGACAACTGCATTTTCTAAGGCAGTACCAGGCAAATATTGATCTCTCACTGTGAACAAAATTCAATGAAACTTTTATTGAACAGAACACATATAAACTAAGATACTAGCACTGTAGAAAGTCTCTGGCCATATTAGGCTCCTTTGAAGAAAATAAGAGGTCAAATAATCCACTATGACTGAATTAGGAGCCATTCCCAGGTTCCATCAGTAGAAAACTTTTCTCCATTTGGATAGTGCATATATATGCTTTAATCACTAGTAGCAGCATCACTGATACCTCACTATGCTGCCTGAATTTAGTTTCATCTTCACCGAGGACTTTGAAAATATGTGTGGACTCTACCATGGTATCTCAAAATTCATATTTTGACTTCATGTCATTTCTCTGAAGGAACCTTTAGACCTCTCAGACCCTTAATCAGGGTCTTTGTCCTGGTCTTGGATGTACACACCTCTCATTATCTCCAGGGGAGACTGAAGAAAATCTATCCCTCATTTTTCGAGGAGGCCAGAGTGTAACAAAATTTACTGCTAATACCAGAAAATGTATAGGAAACTGGCCAGGAAATGCAAGAGTATCCATCAGAAATTCCTGCCTTCACACTGAAATGAGAAACAAATACCAAGTTGAATCTATTACAACAAACAAAGGAAAAAAAAATCCAAAATAAGATGCAAACAACTGCTTAGGAGACTTAAGAAGTATTGAAAAGACACCTTACTTTTATTAGAGAGTGACTGTTAACTTCCATACTAACAAACCTGATCATCAAGGGATGTATCTATTAGAATAGCTTGTACCAGTTCTTTCCATAAAATTGGTTAACTACTAAAAATTCCTTCTTTTTTGCAGTCACATTCTTTGCTCACATTGTTATTTTCTAGCAAAGACGCACTTGACAGGAAAGCTGTTGTTTGACATACTTACACTGGCAAAGCCTTCAAGCATAGCTCAAGCCAGGAATACACCAGAGAATATTCCTGAGCAAAGTGTTACTGAAAAGAAAATTAATAACCCTTCTTTAGAGAAATTCAACAGAGGACAAGAATTAAATATTTTTCAGTGGAAAAGCTAAAGGACTGACTCAATACTTTCATACTATTCAAAGACCTTTAAAATAGCCAATTGATTTGTTGTTTTGTAAAAGCCAATGCAAGTAGCTCACTGCCTTTAAAGAAGGCACATGTGCTTCACATGTGCTGACAGAAACAGAAATTCCCTCACAGCCTAACCCTATGGTTCCAGTTCAGACAAAGTGACAATTGACTTAAAAGGCAAATAAGAAACACTGTCACCCCTATGTTGAGCATAAGGAGCAATGTTTTATTAGGTCTGTTAAAGCAGCCTCCAGTTCCTTGTACAATATTTCTGACATCTGTGATTTCAATGTGATGTTTCCATTGGCACTCTAACCCTTCAGCCAGCCATGAAAAACTGAAAAATGACTTTGTGCAATCGAAATGACAAATACAGATCTACAGGATCAGCCTTCAGCAAGAGTCAATAATCATAAATTCCATGTTTCCATTGTCTCCTTGAAAAATTTATGAAGTAGTTTGACTTACTTTTTAAATGAATGCTGAACACACATAATCAGTGGAAAGATTCCACAACAGTAACTTTTTTTTTTTTTAACTCCTGAATATTTGTCCCAGTGGGACCGTTTGCAGCTTTACAGAAGCTGGTTGGACAAAAATTTATAACTTTATTGAGGTTCTCTATTGCATTTTTCTTATATTTTAGTTACTTACGATTTATTCCATATCATCTAGAAACATGCTTCTAGAAGATGCTACTAGACCAGAGCCATGCTGTGCATAGTAGTGTGGAAGTTTTAAAACACCTATATCCTAAGATCTTTACACTATAAAGATATAATAGGAAGCAGAAATGGAATATGTACAAAAATAGGATAGGATGGGTTTTTTTGTCAGAAGAAAAAATACCCCCAAATCTAACAAAATCAGGAATATTCAGTGTTTTAACTTCCCATCTCTCCTATACTCATATTCATAATACGAATATCCTAAAAATGACTTGGCCCTTTCTTGTGTCAGTTCTCATTGTATAAAACAGGAATAATAGATTTTCCTGTGTCCCAACTGTGTATTTACTGTAAGGAGGAAGGAAGCTCTAAGGATTTAGGTCGCCTTTACAAACCCTCCACTTCTCTTCCTCTGCAGTGATGAAGGAAACTCACTCGTTCCCTCTGACTCCTCTAATATCACACAGGAGACAGGGGGAACCTGGGAAGAATTTGCAAGATACTCAAGACCTGATAGCATGTGCTTCTGCCCAGCAGAAGGTCTGCAATATTGATGCATGATACACCGTTGATGTGGCTACACGAAATCAAGGACCTTTCAGCTCCTCAAGCCCTGCCAGGCCCAGGAGAAGCTGGGAGATCACGTCCAGGACAGCTGACTCAGACTGGCCAGAGGGATACTCCATAGCCTATCACGCCAAGCTCTGACTGGGAGATTGCTGCTTGGAAACAGATTGGGTATCCAGGTGTTTTTGTTTCTCTGTGTGGTGAGTAACCTGTATTTGTATATCACTTGGTCTTATATTGAGAGTTGTTGTTATTATTATTGTCCTCTTTTCTTTTCATATTAAATTCTCTATCTCAACCCCTTAATTTTGGGGGGAGGGGTGGGTGGATTTCTATTGTCATTCCCATCCTGCTGCAGGGGAGCAGTTACTGGCTGGGTTTAAACTATGACATTGTCACACTCATTATCTGATTTCATCCCTACTTATTAATTTTCATCTCTCCAGGGAGGTATCTTTTTTTTTACTTTGTCCTGAAATCTGCCAAACTGGGGTGTCCTAACACAGACTTTTAGTTTTGTCTAATTATCTTCTGTTCACATTTAAGTTTCAACTATTCCATTAGCTGTGGTTATATACATCTCCATACCGTAGCTCTATAAAGGTTATGTATAAAACAAACACACACACATATATAAAGTATTTACATATTTTTATAAAGTAGCATTTCTATATATAAAGAAGTGAGTATTATATATTTAATTTTTAAATTTGCTATTAAATTTTAAAGAGTATACATTTATACCTATTGGCATACTCCTTTATCACTCTATTTCTATATATGCACATATTATATTTAAACCTATCATATAAATCTATCTTCATATGAAAATTTATCTATGAATAGTTTGTATAATGTATAAATTTTTATATCTTAGCTCTTTCTGGTCAGTGGGCAGCCAATCACAGGGCTACCTGAGAACACAGTTATGACGAGAAATGGCCATCAGCCAAGCATAAAGCAGCATCATGCTCAAGAAAATGGCAAATCCCTCCTATGAAATGGTGAGCAAACTAAAATACCATCCCTTTTGTATGTAGGCAATGGGCCTGAGGTACTTCTGGATAAATTGGTGGGGATGGCAGATCCTGTCAGCCAAGCAGAACTGACCACATGGCCTGTCCATCAGAAGTAACTGAAACACAGTCTTAGGCTATATCCCAAACTTGTAAAAAATGGTCCTACTAGTGCTGTCTGCAGCTCAGTTCTCTAGTTCATGCCTCTGATTTGTTTTCCATTCCTAAAGTGGTTGATCATCTTTAGAAGGGCTTCTTCTGTAATGATTTCCTTTGATTTAAAACAAAGCTGGTCATGACCTTCTCCTCATCTGTGTGAGTTTTTAGATTAAAAGCAGAACTTCACTGAATAGTAATTTTAACAAATCAAAGAAACACATTTAAAATACACATTTCATGAAGCTGTTTTCTGTGATAGTTACTCACATAGAATTCATTACTGAGGATGGAACTAATGAGATAAAACTTTCAGGGCCACATTATAAAAGGTACACAGATCTGGACTATTTAAGATGGGGGAAGAGTTATTATTTTCATCAGTGCCAGTCCTTGACTGTGAAAGGCATCTCTACTACTGATGAGGGTTAAAGACCTGTCACCAAGTTGCACCAATCACTGCAGGGATAAAACAGCAACCCACTTCACAACACCCTCTTTCAGGTAGTTGCAGAGTATGGTAAGGTCTTCCCTCAGCCTTCTCTTCTCCAGACTAAACCACCTCAGTTCCCTCAGCCGCTCCCCATCAGACTAGTGCTCCAGACCCTTCCCCACTCCACTGCCCTTCTCTGGACACACTCCAGCAACTCAATATCCTTCTGGCAGTGAAGGGCCCAAAACTGAACACAGCACTCGAGGTGCAGCCTAACCAGTTCAACATTACCTCTTCCCTAGTCCTGGTGGCCACAAGAAGTCTGACGCAAGCCAGGATGCCGTTGGCCTTCTTGGCCACCCGGGCACACAGCTGGCTCATGTTCAGCTGGCTGCCCACCAACATCTCCAGGTTCCTTTTTCACTCAGCCACTCTTCCCCCAGCCTGTAGCATTGCCTGGGGTTGTAGTGACTCAAGGGCAAGACCTGGAACTTGGCTTTGTTAAACCTGACAGTTGGTCACAGCTAATTGTACAAATACAGCTAGTCAGCAGCTATCTCAGAAATTTTTTTCCTGGACTCAATGCATTTTGTTGAATTAATATTTATTTAGTGTAAATGTAATTAGTTTTCTCACTTATTTATGGGTTTGATTAGATGGGAAGGGAGCAAATATTTGATTGGTCCTGTTAGATAGCTACATCCTGGTTAACTTGACACACTGTGTCATTTCTGATGATCTGTTCCCTCTTCCATAGCTTCCAGGTGAGACTGGAAAATGCATGAGAAAATAATTTTGGTTTCTTAGGTTTTACTCATATAAGCTTTTAAGAGTGACCCAAAACTTAGTTATACTAACAAGAAACCACAAGATGATAAATTCTGTGTCAAGTGAACTGTATCATGTCAGGTCCTGGAGCTCACAGAGAAGTTGATGTATCCTGCAAAGTCATGACACCTAAAATAAAGTGGAAAAGGTAACAGGGGACTTAGTCATTTGTTTCCTTGCTGCTGCTTTTCTGCCCATCATTAATACAATTCCTTTGCTCGTAAAGTGTTGATTTTACAGACTATGCAAGGGAGTACCAAACTTGGAATAGCTTAGCAGGTTTGATCATTTTATCTTCTCTTTTTCACGGTACACTTGTGTACAGCAGCAGTTAAAAAACTGTAGACTGCTGATAATTTTGGGGAGTGGGAGGATAGCAATATGTCGGTGTAATATAACTGAGAAAAACTGGTTACCTCATTCTCTTGTTTTAAATACAAAAGGAGGCAAAGAAAAACTGATATATGGCACGTAGTGCCCCTGCCATATGTTCCCTTCTCACATGAGCATTGCCATTATCAGTGTCTTTGCTCCTGTACTTGCTTCTGTGATAACAATATAGACAGAGCGAGGAGGTGCCAATATTGCTGCAGCAATAATTCTTTTGCTCTTTTTAGTTTATAAAGGAAAAGTGAAGTATTGGGAGCTTCTGATATTTAAATGCTGCCTTGGTTTTTAAGTTCAGGGTGTTTTTAGGATTGGGTTTTCTTTTTTTCTACTTACAAATTAAAAGTTTTTAGAACTATTTTGATAATTCTCATTTTTAACAGCAGATATGCTGAGCTAATTCTGAGCTAAATACCGCTGAGCTGCATACTGCACTTAGTGTGCAGTAACTAAGAAAGTGTACCATAGTCATGTCATTAATGAGAGAAATCACATAAGTGTTTGCAAGGTCATAACTCTATTTAAAAAATGTACAACAAAGACATTTGGAAAGAGACCGATCAGAGCAACACAGAGGAAAAGCTGTCGACATAAAAAGCGATGGCCTTTGCTACCAAAGCCGCTGAACACAGTTTAATTAGGTGCTGAGACTAAAATCTGCAACCTTCGAAGTGGCTGCGTGCTGCATGCTCACAGCTGCTTGGAGGAGTGCACAGATGGACATACAGACTGCTGTCCAGTAGGCCGTGGGAATAGTTGCAAATTAAGCATTTGGTTACCATTTCCAAATACAGACTATGCCTGTCAGCTTTCGAAATAAATGGGTCTTTATGTCCAAATCCTGTTGGTGCTTGTGAACAGGGATGAGCTGAGGGCTGTCCGGGAGGTCAGCCCATGAGTGTGGGGCCAGAGTGTGACCCAGCGAGGAGTACCAGAGTCATAGAGCCCTGGAAGAGCTGGCCAGTGCCATGGGAGGGCATCAGACTGTTGTTGGGACCTCGTGCAGAAGGTCCATGGCCAGGTAGGACAGTGAGGTGGCTACAGATCAGCATCATCACTGGACAGCCCAGAGGGATTTACACAGGGTTTTGGGAACAATGGTGGGTTTTGCAGGGGCAGAGGTGGGACTGCTCAGGGCTGTTGAGCCCTACTAGTGGCCTTTCGATGCAGCAGTCTTTTTCTTCCATTAATTAGAGGGAAGAGAAAACCTCTGCATAGGTCACTCTTTAGAGCCAAACCTCCCTTCCTGAGAGGTCTGCCCTTCATTCTCAGCCTAATGGCCTTTTTAATGTCCAAAGGCTTTGTCATTCTCAAGCGCTTACATGTAAGATAAAAACCGAAATTGTTCATTTTTGCTAATTACACCACATGTCAGTAGTTTATGAACTTATCTTTCTCTTTTTCAGTATAATACTAATCAGAATACTATTTTCCTATTTCATGTTTCCTCCTGTTCTAGCAATATATCAAGTACATTAGCAGTTACAAGCCTTATTATTGTCTTTATTATCATTAAATATTTTAACCATGGTGAAGCCCAAAGGCCTCATACTAGTGCAGGAATCATTTGCAGTGGATGCTGTGAAAATCTGGAAGAGGATATCTGGAACTGCCTTTAAAGTTTCCTCTGTCGTGATTATCTAGACCTTTTATCCAGTCAAAAATAATGCTGCTGTTGGAAGGTGAAAGAAGTTTTGATGTCAAGAATATCCTGCTCAGAAAACCTTGGAAGTGCTTCTCTAATCATTGGTGTACTTCCTTGTAACTGATGATTCTTATAATGTACTGTAGCAAGCACAATTTATAAGAACACCAACAGCACACCTTTTCCTTGAGATGATAATATAGTTGAAGGAGAGATAAATGTCTCTTTTGTAGACAGCAGCTTATATGGTCTCCCTAGGAGATATTTGGCACATTTTTGTTACTTCTTCATCATACCATCTCAAAACCAGGTAAACAATATTGAGTGTGATGACAAATTTACATTTGGAGTTCTGCAGCCTGGTCCAGGGACTACGCAGTGCTCTGCGCAGCAGACAGCTGTCCTGCAGACATCTCAAGAGATTACCAGAAGATTCCTGGAAGAGAGGATCCTTTGGAGATGAAGGTTTGTCAGGAGAAGACACTGTGATAGGTATCTTTGGAATCTCACTTGCTCTTACCAACTGGCACAGTCCAAGAAAGGTCTTGACAATTACTGTGGATTAAAATAGTCAAGTTTTCCCTTGCTGGTGCTGTAGAATGGGCCAATTCTTGAATACATGCTATGCTGGAATTAATTTGAAACAGGCATTATTCAAGGCATTATCTCAAGGTACACAGTAGGTCCCATTTAAAGGCACAGCATAAAAAATGAAGTTCCATGGATTTAAAATTATTAAAGGGAGAAGAAGAACATTACTTCCAATTTTAACAGGAACTCTGTATTCTGTTTCTAGTAACAGGAGACAGACGGGTTTTCCCATAGCATAAACCAGAGCGGGAGGCTCATTTGTGTATTTTAACATATTAGCTTCTTAACTGAGGCATTTATTCTAGCAATTTAAAAGTTGAGAATACAAATTTCTACACCAGACCATCTTGTTGTAGACCTCTAGGTAAATGGTTTTAAAAAGTACATTAAAAAACTCACTATGACTCAGTCAGTAACTGCGAGCTTTAGCCTACTCTCCTAAAGCCAATGATAACATGATAGAATTAAAGATGTTGTAGTATTACAAACAACAGTCCCAGAGCAATGCATCATTTTTATTTGCATTTCTTGCAGCCTTCTGGCTGCTTATTTTTCCCCTGGACATAAGGTCAGTAACCTTAATGAAATACCAGAAGA
This sequence comes from Zapornia atra, assembly GCA_013400835.1. Taxonomy (NCBI): domain Eukaryota; kingdom Metazoa; phylum Chordata; class Aves; order Gruiformes; family Rallidae; genus Zapornia; species Zapornia atra. The sequence goes on along the minus strand of VZTU01025501.1, from coordinate 24,098 downwards.
TTTGTTTCTTATACAATTCCAGCATTTCCAGTTTAGTAAAAAGATGCTGTTAAGTTCTTACCACAGACCAGATTATTGGCTGTTTGTAAAGTATTCCACTTGGGAGAGCAGCTGGTGCATGAGTGAACTCAGTGCCCTTGACTTTATGTATGACCTATTATTTTGGGATGCTGTTCTGAGAAACAAATAAAGAACAGGCACTCTCTGGAACCAGCACCAGGATTAATAAACACTAACTGAGTCTCAATAGTTATCCAAATATTTCACATGTATTGCTCAAAATATTTCCCCCACCTACTGGGAACGTAAAAATGAAATCTTAAATATCTGCTTGGGCAATATCAGCTTTTGGCATGTGCAGCTTGCCTGGGGTAGCAGACCCTGTTCCAGATACTCTGCCTGTGCCTCTGAAAAGCCAGCGTGGATGGCATAGGATATGGGGTGAAGGCAGCTGCTGTAGGAGAAAGCTGGGGAGAACAGCTTTAGGTGCAGTAATCTTGGCTCCCTCAGTCTCCCACCAGATCTCCAATCCAGATCTGGTTTTTTCCCCTGTTCTTCAATGTGTCACCCCTAATGCTTGATCCTCACATTTTCAAAATGTTCAGAATTAATTCAATTTAAATACAGCAGTGACAACAGAATGGCCAGATCAGGTGTGGGAATTGTAAAAGGTTCAGGCCCTAAATAATCTGAAACCTAACAGACAGAGAAACGACAATGTAAAATATGAGAACATGAAAATGTGTCACTATTACTCATGCCACAGTTCACTGCAGCTACTGCACTTATTGCAGAGAGATGTAATTTATGCTGTTCTTCATTGCCTTGTTTAGCAGGTTTTTTTGAGGTTGTAATCAAGACCATCACCCCAATGACATATGCAAATACATCACAAAATGTAATCTCTACCCTTAAAGTGTCTGATATAATAGAGGTATTTCCATTGAGCTGCATGTGAGCTGTTAGGATTTTGTAGCTGAACTTTTCAAATAACCGATTCTCCAACTTCATGGATAAAAAGACCTCATATTTCCAAACAAACAGTTTACCAAGCTCTGTTCCTGATTACCAGTGCCCTGAAAGTCACAGCAGCAAACTGGTGACACATTAATTTTTTTGATTAATCCTTTTCAAAATCACCTCCTTTGGTATCCAATGAGGTCTTTGATACTATTACTTTCCTAAGAACATTGCTATACACTTCTCTAACAAATTTCAATAGGCATTCTGTTACCTTGTTGCACAATAAAGTAAAATTCTCCAGATTTTAACCCACAGAGATAGATTTTAATTAAGTTATGTTTTCCATTTTATAACTGTTTGCATGAGATTGATTTTTTTTTTGAAGGGAAATGCACATCTTCAGTTCTTGTCACTCTGTTAAATAGATAGGTCCTAAATTTTGAAAGGCCCTGGAGAAATGAAAAGCGTCCTTTTATAAACCTTTCAACTACCCTTTGGAAAATGAAAATCAACAATGGATTTTTTTGAATAATCAATTATTTCATGAAAAGGCTAAGAAGCTGATTTTTTTTCAGATTGACTGACCTGCTGCACTTATTCAAACAAAGCATGGAAAAAATATAATTGGGCTTCCTAACAATGGTATTTAGCATCAATATACTTAAGCTGTGGATAGAAGTGACATTGTAGCACTCTATTACCACACTACCATTCTGCAGAACATTTTGAAGTTTAACTGCAAAATAACAAAACAATTCAGTGTATAGAAAATCCATTAAGGTTGTACAATACTTGAATGAAGATGTGTTTACAAAAGCACTATTCAGAACATGGAAATACTTTCCTTTGTTCACAGTCCAGAAACTGGAGTCAGTGCATTTCTGCACTGTCTCTTAGCCCCTAACCTTACAAACATCAGAAGAGATTTTCCTCTTATGTCCTTGACTCTGCAGTCTGCCTGTAACTGTGCCTTCAAAGTGCACAGTGAATTTCCCTGCTTAAAAGCATATGTAACCGCAGGTTTTAGCTCTTAGCCTCCTTCATAAAATACACAGTCTATAACCTATCCGGCAATTTAAATGCAAATAATATTTAAACAAGGCTAATCTGGAGGGCTTTTGTGTATAGAGTGATATATGGGAAGGAGCTGTTTAAGGTGCAATAGTTTACCACTATGATTTCCTTTTCACATCAATCATCTCTCCACATGGTTCAACAATTAAAATGGTTCATGGCTGCAGGGACTATGACAAACTAACTTCATCATTTAAATACCCATGATAGTACCTTTGAGCATAAGAAGCTGATAGAAGATGATAAAATGTTAATTATAAGTTGTAAGCAGAATGAAATACCTCTATTCATCAGTGACCTGCTAATTATAAATAGAGCTTGTTTGTACACCCAGTACACATACAGCAGAATGTTCTTCTAGTGGAGGTTGCTCATATTTAATAATTTTCAACATAAACCAGACATGGCCAGATTTGCTTGTTGCTGGGGGTAACACATTTTTACTTCCCTTTCTCATCCTAGTACAAGGATGCAGTAAAGTAACTATCCCACCACCCAGAGAAGATATCAAAAAGTTAATAATGAAAGTGGGATTTCTTCATCCTGGCACAAAGCAGTATTACCACGGATGTGTCATGAGCAGCCATCTCTCTGAAATGCACTTCATGCTTTTGTCCAGCTCAAAAGGCACTGCTGACACTTATTTTTCCATCTTCCCAGATGCAGTGTCAATTTAAATTGATGCTGACACAACCCAGAGAGGGTATTTTTTCCCCTGTCCTGCAATCAGGATAGTGATTCTGAATAGTTTTTAAAATGATTCTCCACTCTCCGTTTCCTTGTCTGTAAACCAGTTCTCATTATTTTATAGTACACTGTGACCATGTTCTAAAAAATATCATGAGTCACTGAAATGGTCTATTTTATCTGAAATGTAGAAATTAACTGTAATGTTTTAACAGGAATTAGATATCTACAAAATATTCTTTGTTAGAATTTAGAATTAGAATGGGGAAAAAAAAAAAGTGAAAAATTGCACTTTATTCTAAACACACTTATGCCCGTTTTCTGTAAATAAAACATCATTTTCTACGTGAATATTAATAGTTTTCTGGTGCATATTTCCTCGTTCAGTTACATAATTTGATATTTAATCTATATAATAATGTGACTTTTTTTCTCCCAAGCAACATATTGGGAGAATATAATACTCTAGAACTTTGCCTTATTATTTCCTCTTTTTAAAAGTTTTTCTTCTACTCTTCNCTAGTGGAGGTTGCTCATATTTAATAATTTTCAACATAAACCAGACATGGCCAGATTTGCTTGTTGCTGGGGGTAACACATTTTTACTTCCCTTTCTCATCCTAGTACAAGGATGCAGTAAAGTAACTATCCCACCACCCAGAGAAGATATCAAAAAGTTAATAATGAAAGTGGGATTTCTTCATCCTGGCACAAAGCAGTATTACCACGGATGTGTCATGAGCAGCCATCTCTCTGAAATGCACTTCATGCTTTTGTCCAGCTCAAAAGGCACTGCTGACACTTATTTTTCCATCTTCCCAGATGCAGTGTCAATTTAAATTGATGCTGACACAACCCAGAGAGGGTATTTTTTCCCCTGTCCTGCAATCAGGATAGTGATTCTGAATAGTTTTTAAAATGATTCTCCACTCTCCGTTTCCTTGTCTGTAAACCAGTTCTCATTATTTTATAGTACACTGTGACCATGTTCTAAAAAATATCATGAGTCACTGAAATGGTCAATTTTATCTGAAATGTAGAAATTAACTGTAATGTTTTAACAGGAATTAGATATCTACAAAATATTCTTTGTTAGAATTTAGAATTAGAATGGGGAAAAAAAAAAAGTGAAAAATTGCACTTTATTCTAAACACACTTATGCCCGTTTTCTGTAAATAAAACATCATTTTCTACGTGAATATTAATAGTTTTCTGGTGCATATTTCCTCGTTCAGTTACATAATTTGATATTTAATCTATATAATAATGTGACTTTTTTTCTCCCAAGCAACATATTGGGAGAATATAATACTCTAGAACTTTGCCTTATTATTTCCTCTTTTTAAAAGTTTTTCTTCTACTCTTCTTTTTTTTAAAAAATAAAAAACCTCATCATACTTCTTTCTACCAAAGACACATTTTTGCCTATGTTCACTTTAATTTTCTCTTTAATCCTTTTTCTTTCTATATCTGCTTTCCCACAAGCTAATCAATACTTGGACTATAAGCATTAAAGTTTCCATGTTGCCAAATCCTAGAGCTGTGAGCTACGAGTGAAATTTTTTTGTATCGCAAGCAAAATGATAAACCAACATACAGCAAAAGGAGTTTTCAGGCATATACCTATACACTTGAAACTAATATAATAACAGTGGAAGTTTGGAGAATCGTACAGTGAACAAGCAAGAAAGTCAGTCTACAGCAAAAGATTATTTCAGGAAAATATAAAAGGGGAATGAGAGCTCTGAGCAAAATGGGGAACAAGCTTTTCCTTGCTTTGTCCTCAAAAAATTTTTTCGTTCAAGTAAAGAAAAAAGTAAAAAACATAGGAAAGCTGATAATGAAAGGTAGTCTGTTGATTATAGAGATATTTTTTAAAATCATCAATCCTTTTTGAAGTTTATTACTTTCATGCAGGAGTGCATTACATATTAAAACTACCTTCTTGGTGTTGCCAAGGTTTTACATTAAGTGTTTGGAGATGACTGCTACAAGACCTCTAAATTGTTTCTCTGTGGATTGTTTGGGAAAAAAAGCCAGATTGATATGTTGTATTCTTGTGTCTTCAATGGTGCATCTTATGTGTTGATGTGACATTGTTATAGACCTGGTAGCGGCAAATTGTTCAAAGGATAAATGGCATCCATTGATGTGACATCTCATCTAATCACAAACAGACTGTCTGGGGAAAAAAAAAAACAATAGAAGGAAAAGCAAATTCCACAAGTCATCATTCCTATTTTTAGCAGCAGCTGAGAAAACATGAATTTACCAATGTGTACTCAAATGTGGAGGTATGTATAAAAATGCCAAGTTGTGCAAGCATGATACAGAATCCGAGAATCCCAGAGTCATAAGAGTTGGATGGGTCCTCAAGAGATCATCCTGTCAAACCCCCTGCCAAAGCAGGCTCCCTAGAAGAGGTTGCACAGGTCAGTGTCCAGATGGAGCTGGAATATCTCCAGAGAAGGAGACTCCACACCCCCTGGGCAGCCTGTCCCAGGGCTCCCTCACCCTCATCGGGAAGAAGTTCTTCCCATATTGGTGTAGAACTCTCTGTGCTCCAACTTGAAGCCATTGCCCCTTGTCGCTGTTGGAATATATTCAAGGTCATGTAAATTGTTTAGTGTCCAGCTAACAGAACTTGTCTAACACATGCAAATTGTTGTTATTTGGGCCATTAAGACAAACATATACTTGAATGAAGGCTCCTCATGAAAAGTCCGTAGCAGTAACTGGTCTTCCTGAAGTAAAAAGGAAAAGCAGAAAAGGTTGCAGAATCTGCCTCTCTTTGGAGGTTAATACTAATCTGTTTATGAATTAGCAACAGTGCTATGATTTTGAGAACTGAGCTCATGTGGACATGAGAAGAGGTGTTTCAATACTCCTTGCTGACCAAAAGGAATACCGTTTGAAAAACAAAAGTGCTCTCTGAACAAAGATCACTGTTTAGACATGGAATCATGAATGTGACTCTGTGTCATTAGTCGCTTTCCTTGGAACATTTAGTGTGGGGAATGCTATTTTAAGTACATTAGGTGTACCTCCTCATCTTGTCTCCATACAGAGCTACAGCAGTTGTTTCTACAGCTACATTGAAAATGAAGAAATCTATAATTTAAAATACATTTTAATTAAAGCACTGCATGCATTTTTTAATTTTATTGTTAAGTAGCTCTGAAATCAGAGTGTCATGTGGATCCTGTTTGGATAAGGTTCCCTTGTAGAGCAGCAGCTTTTTCTTCCTTTTTATTTTTCCTCTTTTTTTTCCGGACTCAAACAATAAAATACGTATTTATGTTCCCATCTGAATCTGAGGATTGAAAATTATGTCATTTATAAGTAGCTGTCCCTGCCAGTAAAATAATTAAATGAAATTACTTATCTTTGATTGTTACTGTATTGGGCACAACAAGGAAATTAGCCATATGTATTGCATCAGTGAAACAGGCACTTAAGTGCCGTGTCCATACATCTTTCCAGTACCTCCAGGGATGGTGACATATTCACTTCCCTAGGCAGCCTGTTACAATGACTGGCAACTCCTTCTGCCTTCTACTCCAAACAAAGCTGTAACATCTTGGACATCAGGCTCAGGTATGAAAAGCCTCCTGTAATCTACCAGGTTAGTTTCTGAGAATATTATAAGAAATACTTTTCAGAAGGGAAGATAAAAACCCTAGGTGATTATTTTCTGTAAGTTGAAGTGTTTCATCTTCCAGTTTTAGCTGCTTACATAACATATATTTTTGGTCATCATCTGCTGGCATCTGTTATATTCAGAATCTGAAAACAGATACTTCACAAGTATTCATTCCCTTTTGTTCTTGGCAATCTGAGCCTAAGTGTCTGAACAAGCTTTCAATCTTCTTCAGGCTGAACAATGAAATCTAGTGTCTCAAGTTTTCCACTGAGGCCACCTAGATAATGAAAGGAAATGAAGAATTAGGAAAAAGTAGTATGTTAATAAATCCAGCCCACTAAATAACCAAGATTTCCATTACATATACAGAGAGCACATGTCAAGAGCAGGTGGGAAGCCCAGGGAGAGCTCTCATCTGTCCTGATCACACTTAACTTAGCAACATTTCAGGACATTTTGATAATACAATTGCTAGGCATATACTGTTACATCTGAAACTAATGATTAAATGCAACATTTAAAATATTTTCTCTGCCTTAAAGAACCACACAGAACACCTAATGATTGAGGTTGGAAGTGGCTTCTGGATACCTTCTACTTCAACGTGTCCCTGTTCAAGAAGAGCCACTTGCAGCCCGTTGCCCAGGACTGTGTCCAGACAGCTCCTGGATACCTGATGCAGATTTTCGTCACAGAAGAGGTGCTGTAGCTGTCAGCCCATTTCTCCCACCTTTTGAGATTCCTCTGGATGGCAGCACAAGCCTCTGGTGTATCAGCCACTTCTCCCAGTTTTGTGTCATTTACAAACTTGCTGAGGGTACAATATCTGCCCCATCATCCTGATCATTAATGCAGAAGATGAACAAGACCAGATCCAGTATTGATCCCTGGAGTACAGCCCTAGTTACTGGCATCTGGCTAGACTTTGTGCCACTGATTAGCACCAAAGTTGGTTGGCTTTCAGTGCAAATTTCTTCTCATGTATAAGCTTTGATAGAAGGCAGGGAAGAGATTTAAGCAGTGTTTGCCTTTGTAAAAAGAATGACAAAACAGGGAGCAGTACTTGCCTATATAAGCATACATGTAATGAGACATCTGAAAGGTGTTGGGAGAAGACTATCTTCTCCTGAATAACCTTACATGATAGTCAAAACATGTTGTTCCCATTGTGGTATTAAGTCAATGATAAAATATACAAATTCAGAAAAACTTCTAAAACATTAAACAGAATCAATAGTCATATCAATTATTTACAGTCTAATGGGGGAAACAGATTCTTTAGACTGAGAAGGATATATGGCATAAATATAAAAATCAATATGCTGTACTCATGTGGGAGAGCCACTGCTTGCCATATACTGAATATTTATGAGCTCTCCAGAATGAATGAATTCTACAAACAGTGAATGAATTCTGCAAACAATAGCCGTGATCCATGAGTGATCCTGTGGTTTGTTCTTGCAATCACAATGTTTGAACATGAAAGTATGTGGCTGTTATAACTCAATGTTCAGGAAATTTGATAAAAAACCCAGTAACTGATGACTCTTTTTTTTTTTTTTTTCCTGAAATACTTGCTTCTTAAATTACCCTTTCCCAAATGGCTTTGTGCCCTACTATTGCTTGTAAGTTCACTAGTGGGGAACCTGCTCATCTTTGCTACATGCTCCATCGGGAGGCACTGAGCCCCTGCACTCTCCCATCTATCGTTCCACTGAATTGAGCAACCCCTATCACTAACCAAGATAGCCTTATCTACAGCTTGCTCTTCTTGCCACCACTAGCCAGTAGAGACCTAGTGAAACAGGTTACCTAACCCCAAGGTAGCTGCAAGAGCACATACCTCTAGAAAACTTATATAGCAACCCACCCATCACACGTGGAATACAATGCATTGGTTCCTCAGTTATATCTCTGCCTAGAAACTAAGAGCAGTGGTAATTCAGCACATAGCAGTGGTTTACTGGTGCCAGATTCATCACCAAAATGTCTCATTGTCAGTCAGAAGTAAACCCCCTTTTTTGGTGTAACTTGTTGGACCCAGAAAGAAGCACAAAGAAGCCTCAGAAAGTCTTTTTTTCCAGCTATCATTCCCAATGTTGAAACCACTCTTCAAATCCCTACAGTTACTGACTTTTGTTACTGTCATGGACTGTGATAGGTCCTAGAGTCTACTATGAAAGTTCTTTTATAGGCCATATTAAATCAGTTTCTGGTTTTGTACTCCATCTGGATGTCCTCCTCCTGTCACAGAACAAATGACAATTAAATAGATAATCAAAAGACTTTAAGACACATGTGCCAGATTAGTTTACAACCTCTATTGCACTCTTTTTTATTAAGCAAGTCTTTGAAATTACTCTCAGCTACTTTTGTAAAGGTAATGACAAGCTTATTAAGCAATTAATGTGATCATTTAGCTAGAAAGTCAAAGTTTACCTGGTAAGGTTATATAGAATGACGTGTTATAAGAGAGATTTCAGGTTTACAAAGGTGAATGTTTCTGTGCTATCACTGTTTAGATATGTACAGCTTTAAATTGAGACAAAAATATGTCTTTTGTAAAAGATGACAGTCTTGTAGAATGGCTAATCCCAGCATGGATGAATAAAGAATTTTCATTTAATAGATGTGAAAAGAATTATCAATGCCATGATTCCTTCCTGAGTAAAAAAAAAAAAAAAGGTTATTTTAAAAATTACATAATTTGCTAAGTAAAAAAATTTCTTTCTTCAGATAGAAGCACTTTTCCACCCAGTTCTTAGTAACGTGACTTCCTTGGTTTTAGGACATCTTTTGTAAGTTAGAATTTACTAAGGGAGAAAACCAGGTAGGAATTTATACTACATAAAGTCCATCAATTTTAGTAGAACTGGAGGGTCATGGTAGGTTTCAGTTATCTGTGGCAATCCCTAAATATGGCAGTTCTGTGCCATTTAAGACTCACTTTTCTATTCGATAAATACTGTTAGAAATAAAAGACACAAAACCAGCTTTGAGAAAGAAGCTTCAGAAGACCATCTTGCATCCCAGGCAGACTTATGGCATACAAGCTTCAAATGCATCTGCATGATAAACTGGTGCATTCCTAATGGATTTCCATTTTTTTATTTTCACTTGATAAACCAAGAGGCATATTATTGCCTTTCCCGTTAAGCCTATAAGATCCTGGTCTGGCAAAACGTAGCCTTTGAGTGGCAATGCTAGGGAATAAAGCCAAAGTCTCTTCTCAAATGGTTTAAGGTATAAAATCTCTGGTACTTGATTAATGTTTTGACTTGGGCTTCTAAAAATCACATCACTCAAGAGACTTCTATAAAATATCTTTAACTTTTTAGCATAAATTGAATGATTTGAAACAATCCTCAAGTTACTGACAGTTAGCTTCTCATGTATATTTGGCAGGTACTTTCAAAAAACAAATCAACCTTCTGTCACTCTTGAGGAGAACAGTTTTGATTTACTTTAAAAAGTTAGCTTTGGTAGTAAGAACAAAACTTTTTAATAGTTATTATTTTATAATTATTTGCTATTATATACAAAGAGAGAGAAAAACACATTAGCCATTTGGCAGACAGTTTATAAACATGAAGACTGGCAGAGCACTACGCAGTGCTAGAATAAGATTACTAGTAAAACTATTTTGGCCCTTGGCTGTTTTTGTGCTCAGAAAACATTTTAACCAGGAAGACAAATTTATATTTTTTCTCTTCAGAATTTTTATTTTTTCTTCCACACATTGAAATTCCACACAGTTTTTGAAACTTTCAGAGTCAAGTATTTCACTGAAGTCTTTTCCCTGAGTATTTGTCAAAAATGCCTAAGCTGAGCTGTACTGCTACACTTCTCAGGAAGAAGATCTATTGGCAAATGAAATTTACTCTAAAATGATATAACATGTTAAATAAGACAAAGATTCCAAACATCATCTGGCTGCAACTATCAACTACTGCTGAGAGGGAGTGGTTTTTGTTGGTTTTGAACATTTTCTATAGCTTCTGGTATAACAATTTGTCAGTAAGTCTTCTAAACATCAGATATGTGCAATCCTCCTTAGACCTTTCAAATGAATTATGATGCTACTTTAAAATATTAAGAAAAAAGAAAGGCTGAACTTTTATTTAGTATAAGAGAGAAAAATAAATTTAAATAAGTCTATTAATTTTTTTCTCTAGTCCATTTCTGCTCTTTTTATCATTCCTGCTAAAGGTTTGCTCCAACCTCTGTCCCAGTCAATAGCCTTCCCACTAATTTCAGTGGGCCATACTTCAGCAGTTAAAAGTATTGTTGATGCATTTACATTTTCTGATCTAAATTAGTTGTTTACAGCTGATTTATTGCAGTCATGAAAAACCAACCACTTTCCAATTCTTGGCTTTTATAGACCAGATAGCATTTTGGATTGAGAAGATAAAAGCTGTTAACAAATCAATTGGCTGAACAAGTAGAATGAATGGAAAAAACATTAGGAAAGCTCAATGATCTACTACATTAACACTAAACATCAATAAGAGCAGAGAATCAAAGTACGTGCAGTTTTCTCTTATATGTAAGAAGAGGACAAAGAGAACCCAAAAGTATAAGGTATTGTTTTTAAGCCCCTTAAATCTGAAAACCTACAAGCAAGGAAACTTTTTACACACTTTGACCAACCTCTTTTTTTCTCCATTTGCATAAAATATTAAGATTTAAAAGATTCAGAGATTCTTCAAAACACTATTTCTTTATTACTATGTATGTGAATCTTTTTAACCTTAGGGCTAGCTACACATCC
>VZTU01025501.1:0-12951 GCA_013400835.1 Zapornia atra | reverse complement strand
TAGGGCTAGCTACACATCCACTATGCTGCTCATACTCATTTCTTTCAATTTAGTGCAAGACAAGCTTTTATACATTCCTTAATTAGCTATAATGAGGTAATGGCAATAGCCATCTGCTCTGATTAAGTGAATCAGTTACAAGAGCTGCTTGTACTCACCTCATGTTTGCTCTGTGGTCTTAGGTGTTGTATTGTAAAAGCTCTTTTAAGGTATTTCCAAGCTCTCCTGGTTGAAAACATCTAGTGCGAAAGTTTTACTGTGCAAAGATATGTGATCTTGCACTTCCAGGTTGAGTTTAATAGGGAAGGTGCTCAGCATCAGTCATAGCTGACTTAGCTTGCCTTTTCATGGATTCTTAAGAATCAAAATGCATAGCATTTTCTTAAAAATCTTTGAAAAGCCATACTTAAATCAGTTCTGTAAATAGACTTCAAAGCCTAAGAATTGTTTCATTCCAATAGCAGTCAGAAAAGACTGGACAATGAAGTTTCAGAAGCCTTTTTCAGATTTGTAACATGCCTTTTCTTTGTAGGTAGGTAATAACAGACTAAATCTGTTAATCTTTCTTATTTCACTTTGAGTGGTCAAATTTGCACTTTGATTAATTCCTTTTCAGCTATTTCCATATATTGTGTTCTTGATTTCATTGTTTAAAGATTAACGTTTATTCTTACATATTTATGTATGAATTATATGTAAATTTTACAAGATTTATTATTAGTAAGAAAGAGATACCCATCGGCTACAATTACATAAGTGCCTAAAGTCTAAAAAGCTTTATTTTAAGCCTGTCTCTGTTAGTGCCCTACAAAATGTTGCATGAGTTGCTTTCTGTGCTTTAGTTTTCATTCGCTGCTAAACTGGAATAACATTTAATTCCTCTAGAAAGTGTTTTGATATTTATAGAAAGTAATACTGCTTATCAAGAAACTCTGAAGAAAATGTCCTAGTTGCATTTCTTCATTGCATTTCTTTTCTGTGCAGCCCTTGCATTTATTCTGTACCTTGGAGAAACTGGAAAATTAATAGTCCCCTGGAAAATCAAGGCAACATGTCAGTCTTGGATATGCTTATTTTGGTGAAAAATGCGTAAAATAACTTCAGTCATCTCCCCACAAAAGTATAATTTCTTGGTAACTTGATTCTTAATACACCTAGATTAGGTTGATAACTACCAATTAATGCATCACCAGTGGCAGTTTGGAGCTTTTCAGTGTGCTGTAACAATTTACAGTGAGAAATATTAAGACTCTAGAACTATATTTCTACCAATTCAAATTTTAAAATACATAAATAAAAAGTATTACAAAATCATAATGAGTACAGAGAAGAATGCAATTTTAGTTTTTTTTTTCTTTTGACAAAGCATGTTCAATGGGAATAATAAGCGGTGACACTAGAAACTGATTTTTATTACATTATTCAAAATGTGTTTCTCTGGACATTAGCTTCTGCAGTCTGGGTTGCTGCTAGTGCATATAAATTCTTAATTCATCTTTATTGAATGTGACCATTTAAGAATCTAAATTACGCATGTATAATACATATGCAGCAATACTCAAATGGCAGATTTATTGCCTGCATTGCATAAGAGTAATGAGGTTCACAGGCTGTGTGCGCTGAAATTGTAACAAGCAATATTCTGCTTCAGGGCAGTTGATATAAAGTCAGATCTCAATAGGGGGGAATTCTTAGTTGTCTCCGTTCATCACCTGTAAAATGTGAAATTGGAAATCTTCCTTCTTAATATCTTTTTTATTTTTTTTGTATTTAATTCAGTTACAAGTAATCTGGGACACACTTTATCTGTAATGTTCACGGTACAACCGATTTCTAGTGGAATTAGTGGATGGTTTGCCTTGGGAGGGACCTTTAAAGATCAACTAGTCCAACCCCTCTGCCATGGGTAGGCACACCCTCCACTAGACCAGGTTGCTCAAAGCCCAATCCAACCTTTACCTTGATCACTGACAGGGATCCATGGGCAACATAGTTTCTTTGGGAAACCTGTCCTATTATCTCATGACCCTCATCATACAAATATTTCTTCCTTACTTCCAATCTAATTTGATCTTCTTTTGGTTTAAAACTGTTGCCCATTGTCCTGTCACTACAGGCCCTGGTAAAAACTTCTCCATCTTTCTTAACGCTCTCTTGATACATTGAAAGGCTACAGTAAAATACTCTCAGGGCCTTCTTTTCTCCAAGCTAAGGAACCTCAGCTGTGCCTGCCTTTCAGCATAGGAAAGGTGTGAACCTCCTCTGAACCCACACTAATAGGTATATATCTTCCTTTAATTAATGTTCATAATACAAGTTCTATTTACAGATTTGAAAGGTAGAACATACACAAATGAGTTTTTTGAAAGTATCTTTTCTTCCTTAATCATAGGCAACCTAAAAGGCATAATATTGGCTTCTTGTCTGAGAAATATTTGTCAGTGAAAACTTTCCAATGCAAATCACTGTAACATCAATTAAGGCAGATGTCTGGCTGAGCTTTTAACAAACTATATAAAAATCTTTATATATGGCTAACTGTACTATGAAGGAAACATTAGATGTTAATTCAGGTCACGAATAAAATGTACTTGATAAAATTTAATGCCAAAGTTTAATTTTAAGGATGATTAATACCTGGGAGAAAATATAAGACTAAGTGTTGTAGATGACCCTTAAAAATAACACCAGTGTATAGAAATTAATTACATTTCTGTATCTCCTGCTTATCTGATAGAAACCAGTCAGTTCATCTTTCCAGTTCTAACATGATGGTTTGTTTGGTTTTTTTTAAGCTGAGGTTTTGAAAACTTTCTTTGCTGAAGAGTTTGTACTTGTCCTAGATGAGATAGATATCTTTCCATAGGAAGGCAGCTATAAAAAGCAGGGTCACATGTTATAACTAACTCAGAATAGAAGGGTACAATAAAACCTTTTCTGTTTTCATAACTATACTAGTCAGCTTCTCTCCTACTGCTGTACAAAGGAACATGTACAAGGACAGAGAGTTACCCATTTACCTTATTAAATGAGATGTGGTTTTGGACAGAATTCATAATTAGGAACTCATTTGAAATAAAAAGTACATATCCTGCATTCACATTGTTAGAAATGGACATTAAACCACTGACACACTGTCTTGTTGATAAATACTTATTTTCCACAGTTGTTAACACTGAACCTCTAAACATACCAGAAGATGTAGATTGAATATTTCTCTGACAGCAATTAAGCTGGTGTCAAGTTACTTTTGTAGCCCTATGAAGGCCAAATACATTGGTGAGCAAGATTTGTGTAGGTGGGGTCAGGATTTGACCCCAGAACATTTAGTATACTAAGACAGGAGGGAATTTGTTTGTCAGGTGATATTTCAATTGTGGCAGCAACTCTGTCTTTACAGAATGTTTACATTGCAAAAGATCATGTATTTCATAGGTTACATATTTCAAACAACAAACCAGTTAATGTGACGTAAAACCTTCAGCCACTTACCCAAAAAAGGAATCTTTGAGAAAGAGTGATAATTGGAAATGCTAAATAGAAAGATTTCTTAAGGAAAAAGCTTGTAGAAATGGGCAAAGGAAAAAGCTTGTAGAAATGGGCAGTATATCAAGGTGGCCTTCATTTAAGGAAACACCAGTACTTCTGTACTCAACAACCCACAGTTTCAACCCTAGCAAAGAAACTAGCAAGGTAAAAGAGAGGGATGAGATTTTTTTTTTTTTTCCCAAATATTATGTCTTCAAAATAGAAAAATAGTTCCCTAGTGGTTTATTATTAGGAACATGTGAATTGCTAAATAATTCTTATCTTAATATACTCTCTGAAATTCTGGCAGAAATAACACTCCCTTGTGGAAATGGAGGAAGCAAATCTGAAATCAAATAAACCCCAGTGATTAAGTAATTTAATGTAAATAAATTTCTGATTCCAGATGGCTACAAGGCAAATGATAACCAGAAAAAGTTTGGATAAATTAATTAAAATAAACATCTTTAATATCTATTGAATAGTGTTCTGCTGACTTTGCTCCAGCGCTGTCTTGGCAAACAACTTGAGTAATTAAGATTAAAGCCAAATACCACTTCCTCCTTTATTTGACCTATCATTTTGGGCACTATGTGTACTAGATGTTCAATATAAAGTAGAAATAGGAATAAGGCCATAGGGTTGAATTACTGCAGATTTAAGATGGGCTCAGACAGAATGTTATCACCTGTATTTAAAATTGAGACCCAGAGACTTCCTCCTCCAACTGTAAAAAGATCTAATGGATGCCTAAATAAATTTGACACCTGTGTTTTCTGTCATAGAGTTCTCTGCTTATATTCAGGTATCTACACGTTAGCCCTGGTCTAAACTTCACAAATCTAGCATCAGGAGGATTTATTGCCATCCTCTATGAACATGAAGAGCAATGTTCAAGGCATGTACAACACAAAATTGCTGTCCCTTTCACTGAAAATGCAGCCTGTGTTGGTTTACACTTCTCTGAAAGTGCTTCTGTCTGGAAGCCCTTGATATTCCCATCCTTTAAAACCCATGTACACCTTACCCTTCAGAAAAATAACATGATTACCAAAAAATCAAGAGAAAGATCACTGTGCCACCAAAAGTGTGAGAAGAAAAGGAAGGAAAATGGAACCAGATGACTGTTCCAAGGTTACTGCAGTTGGGAGATAGCAGTCTTGACTTCAGGTTCTAGGTCCCTAAGATTATATTTTAATCTGACTGCCTGCAATTGAAAGGCTGTAAAGCAATGGATGGCTTAAAATACACGTGGAAGAGGAGTAATAGTGGGAATAAAAGTGATTCATGTTTTATGAGAGGTTAAATTTCTCAAACAAAGGAAAGTGACACGATGATATGATGATAATATTACCTGCATGTGATGCTGTTACTGTCTGCAATTCGGTATCCCATGGAGAAATGACAGTACTGAGATGCTGTAAGTCCTTGAATCAAAGATCTTGAATGTTTGGAACAAAACGTAAATTTAAGTAGTGAAAGATGAAGATGCTTTTTCTCAAAAAATTTGAGATTAATTATTTTCCTATGAATACATAATGTTTATTTATTTAAATCAGTAAGAAAAGGACTTAGTAAGAACATAGAAACTGAGCCTTTAGTTTTTATTTATTTTAATGGAAAGACACTTATTGTGGTACATTGTTCTTGAATTGGCTGCTATGTTAAAACACAGTAATCAACTGAAGTAAGATATGCTCAGGTTACTAAACACAGCAAGTGAAATAAAGCAGTATAATCATCAAGGGGATTTACATTTTTGTCCCAAAATAAATCATAAATAAGATAAACTTAGAGACAGGAAGAGAAGCTGATAAAGTTAAACCAGTTTTGTTCTTCTTTAATACAAAACTTTAAAGAAATAACACACTTCCATGATAGGATGTGAAATTTAGAGTAGAAAATTAGGATCTCTGTAACTCCAGCCAGCAGCTAAGCACCACACAGCTGCTCACTCAGTCCCCCCTACATTTTATGGAGTGAGAGAATCAGACAAGTGAAAGTGAGAAAACTCCTGGGTTGAGGTAAAAATGGTTTAATAGGTAAAGAAAGATGGTTTAATAGGTAAAGAAAAACCACACACACAAGGAAAGCAAGACCAGGAATTCATTCACCACCTCCCATGGCAGGCATGGCCACCCCCAGGACAGCAGGGCTAAAGGACAATGGTGACTTGGGAAGACAAATTTCACTCCGAATGTCCCCCCCTTCCCTTCTTCTTCCCCCATCCACTTATAAGCTGAGCATGATGCCATATGGTCTTGAATACCCTTTTGTTCAGTTGGGGTCAGCTGTCCTGTCTGTGTGTCCCCCAACCCCTTGTGCACCTCCTGCCCCTCTTGCTCATGGGGTGGGATGAGGAGCCGAACAGCCTTTGGCTCTGTGTGAGCACTGCTCAACAGGAACAAAAATAAAAGGATTGCAAATATCTGACTTTGCCAGTGGTCTGATAATGTAGTGCTTGTGATTTTTTAGGTTTGAGGTGTTCTCTATGATTCCTTTATATTCCAGTCAGACATTTGAGATTATTAAGTATATGGGACAACCGACATCATGTAGGATAATGTAAATGTTGCAGGCTGTAGAAATAAGTACTTATTTGTTTTAATGAGAAAAAACCGTAATTGTGAATTTATTCAGAGAGTAACAATATTTAAGATAGTCACATATAATTTTTTTAATACTAAAAAAAGAAAATCCAAGTTTAAAGCACTAGTTGGAGCTCAGGAGAACAAAGCATTACAGGAGATGATTCACTTACAGTTTCCCGAGACTTTTGATTTGCACTGAAAGAATCCTCATTAGGAGGTTAGACAGTATGTCTTACCTCTGTGACAGACATAGTCATGGAATATTCAGAGAGTATTGTGTCAGAGTCATAAATTTCTAACTTTACAGGTTTGCTGGTTTAAGATGAGCAATACATCCCGCAGAACCTAAAGATACAGCATGTTATTAATTTAAGCATGCTGAAAGGTGAAACAATGATGGTACCAAGTCTTCTGAAACTTCATTTCCATGCCAGGAAAGGTTTGCTTTAGCAAACTAGGTATTTAAACTTTGTGAAACTGAAGTCTTGATTTAGGAAAGGGTAGCTGTCTTCATTATATAGTCAGAAGTGCTTGCATAGTCCACACTACCTAGGCAGATATCGACACAGTAAGAGTGATTCCCTTTAATTATTTAGTTTGCATAGGACTGAGCACAGTTTTCTCAGAGTCTAAAAAATATTTCAAATTGAAGCTTTGCCTAAAATCTCATCGCATGCCTAGATGAGCATCCTGGCTTTCATGAAAAGCATACCATCCAAACAATGGCTGCAGGCTTTTTTCCGGGACTTCAATCTGAACAGGCATGCAATTAGGAACAGAAAACATTCTGTGTCTCATATTTTTGATGTTGCATGCATAACCTTTTCATTACGTCTAGATGACATAGTGCTGGCTTCAGATTTTTTGGTGTAATGACTTTGAAGTGAGAATTCAGCATCAGTGAAATATCCTAGTTCACAGGTAGAGGATTGAGAGTTCATGACACAACTTTGAGCCATTCCCATGCATCCTGTCACTGGGAGAAAACACCAGCACTTCTGTCTCCACTTGTGCAATTGCTCTTTTTAAATTTAACAGTGTTGATAATTGCCCAGTGCTCCAATCTATCTAGATCCTTCTGTAAAGCTATGCTACCCATTAAAATGTTACCTTTTAAAATAGTTTGTCCTTGGTGTTTCCAAGCACTGTGGCAACTATTGGCATACAGCCTTCCAAGGCAATACCTTCCTTTTGTGATCCTTAGCTGATTGCAAGTCTGAGTGGCTTGGAAAAGCTACATTACAGGTAAGAAGTGTAACACTAAAAAAAAGTTTCATGTTTGACTTCCCGACATAAATTTATATGTTTTGCTCCTGGTACTTGAGAGAATAAATAAAACAGCTAATTGAATACATTTTTCTTATAGAAGAAAACCAAACCTTTCCTTACAAACAAGCACTTGTTCCTATACATTAAGTATACTGTCAGACATGTGAATAGCCTTTTGTTGAGAGAACTGCTAAGAGGGCTTCGGAGATCTTTTAACTACTGATAGGGACATGCAATGGCAGAGTTTTCTCATATCTATTTGAATACTGAATATTTGTCAGCTGTCATAACGGCTTCAAGGAACAATGAAATATTAGATACCAAGCTCAAAACTCCCAACATTTACCCAGTACGTTTTATAAAACCATGGAAAATGTTAGATATTTCTCACCTATATAACTTTGAGTCTTTTTTTTCTCTGCCTAAAGCCATGTAATATTTTATTTGATTCTGTATAATGACTTTTCTGTCCTTAAAACAAACAGATAAAACCTTTAAATATTCAGTATGCTGTTTGTCAAATAAAAAGTGAATTGGTCTTCACAAGTCCTGAAAATTGGTGATTTCACTCATTAAAGTAAATCTATATATTCTGCCACATTGAAAACACAAAGTAAATTAAATGGCTTGCATTGCAAGAGTTTTGGAAAATACTGAATGAGCTTGTGCAATGTAAATCTAGCAAGAGCCCTAGAGATTACATCAATAAACCTGATCCTATCACTTTGAAGGAAAACAACATCTAACAATTTTGTTTATACATGGGATAGGATTTACCATTTATAGCTGGACCAGAAAAAAAATTCACTGATATAATTAGGGAGGTTGTTAAAGTTCTTAGAAAGAAAAGATATTATAAGCTTTGCAGGAAATTTTACTTGTAATAATTTGGTTACAGATAAATGTAAATTTGAAAAACCTCAAAAAAAAAGTGCCTGCTATAGAAAATTCATAACTAAACTGTATAAAACTTTTTGTACGAATAGCCAGTAGCCAGGAGAATTTGGCTTTACAAAGAATTCACCAGAAGTCTCAGCACTTAAAGGAATAGTTAATAATAAGCTTGGGTTAACCTCCTGAAACCTTAAATACTGCAAATATTATGTACATAAGTATATATTAGGTGTCCAGTGGAAAATTTCAAAAACAACACAAAATATCTACAAAAAAGCACCTGAGCTTTGGGCAGGATAGCAGCCACTATGTCCAAAATGTGTATTTCACATGTATCTATACATCTGTGACTTAAATTTGAACTCCTCTGAAGGCACAAAGGTCCAAATAGTGATAATCTTAGTCGGACACACTGGTTAGAACTGGTAAAGACATAAAAAGATAAAGCTGGAAGTGTCTATACAGATGTTTTTGTATGGTTTAGACACATGATAATGTTCAGCTAGATGGTAACTATTATCAATCACATATATATATATAATATAACCATTATCAAGTATATGAAGCACTTCAGGAGAAAACTAAATCCCAGAACTTAGTCTTCCAAAAGAAAGCTTGTGCTCACTCTTGGTCTGTCTTGGTTTGTTGTTTTGGGTTTTTGTTGTGGTTATTTTATTTTATTTTTTTTTATCTTTTTAATGGGGGGGAGTGTTTGGTTGTTTTTGGTTTTTCCCCATTCGTACTTTGACCAGGTCTAAGTGTTCACTGACAACACAATACTATATTAAGTGGACCTCCTCTGACCATTTTACTCAAATAAGTGTAGTCTTCAGTGTATTTCTAAGAGGCCTGGGTAACATTTATTTGAAGGAGGGAGATTTAGGATGAGAAGGTGCCTTTTTATTGTTCCAGTGGTCTACATGTCAGCAAGCAGGATAGGATGTTTGAGAGACCTAGTTTTTGTTGTCCCCACTAAATTAGAAAGGGGCAAAGATAACTGCACAAGATGGTGTTTTAGTGGAAATAGATGTGCCATTGGAACACCACTTAACTGAGGTGAATACATATATTTTTACCTCCATACTGTCCTGTGCTGAGGACTACATAAAAATTACAGAGAAGGAAAAAAAACCCAGGAAAATATTGAAGGGGAGGGAGAAATTTCTTTATCTTGTCCTGATGGTCTAGTAGTGCTTTCATTATTATAATCACTTGATAACTGGAGTGAAAATTATAATTTTTGACACATAACATTTCATAGAACATAGTTCTGCTGTACAGTAGGGATACAAGTAAAGCAATTCACAGTATGAAAAAGCTATCTGTTTTCCTCAGATGTCTTTAGGTCCACTTGCTACTTAGTTACACCAGAAAGCAGATTATCAATTACATTGATTTATCTGTCAACTTGATACAATGCCAAGATAGCTTAGAACTGAACACAGATTGTTAGCTTATCTTAAAAGTGTTATAAAATTGATGAAACATTGAAAATAATGAAATCATAAATTTCAAGATGAAAATTGTTTTCTCTCTTTATAAATATTAATGATGTAATGGCCATTTTGAGCTACTACTAGGAGTATTTATATTTGAATAGGCAAAAAAACCCCTGTGTTCATATGTGAAACATGAAAATTCCTTGTGCTATAAAGAAATAGCACACTTTGGAAATTTTGGCCAAATAATTATTTCCTTGCAGGAGAAATCTTGTTTACTTTATACCCATTTAAATGCTCTCTGAAAATTAGAATCAAATGAAAACAGAATGATACATAAATTCTGATAGAATATTTCTTGTAGAATCATGCATTTAAAAATAAAATATCAAGCCTTCTATGAATAGTATTGGACAGTAAAACCAACACTCAAAGCTGAAATAGGAATATAGCTATTAAAAGCATATTTTTATCCCTCAAACCATGACAAAAATTTTAAATTTAATATTCCCAGATAAAACAAAAATAAATAGGCTTTGCAGTATTTTATAATAATTTCCCTGTGAAGTTAGATTTGCCTGTGAAGTTGGGGAAGTTAAAGGTGCCTTCACCTTGGAAGTTCTTCTAATTTTCACCTAAGAACATTTTTTCAACCTCTCTTTGTTTGATTTTCTCTCTCTCTTTTATTTTTTATTTCTTTTTAGAGTATCTTTTCGTACATGTAATATAGTTTTAATAAACCATTATGTTTCTAATAATAAAAACAGCCACAGCAACAGTGAAGAGCCACCTGTGAGAAATCTGATTAATTCTGTATGTTGTAGAAAACAAGCTACAATTTAAGACTGATTTTATATCAGAATCATACATAGACACCTCTAAGAAGGAAAGAGCATTCAAGAAGATTATTTCTACTCAGTTGCAACAAAAGTTTAAACTTTTTTTTTTAAGAAAAACAAAAAAAACCCCTGGCAGGCTAAATACTTTTCTCTTTATTTAAGTGTATAAATGTTAGACTGAGAGATGAATACATTAAACACACAGTTATGTTTCTTACCGAAAACACAACTCAGAAGTTTAATACTATATTTCAAGTTGAGTCTTTTGCTTTACTTGCATGTTTACAAGCTTTTTCCCAAATCCCCTCTCCTCTGCACACAGCTCCCAGTGCAATTAATTAAAAGAATGCAAATTCCAGCAAACCAAAAAATTGCCTGTAACCTAAAAAGGGAGTAGAATAAATTAATCTATTCCTCTGATTATTTTTTTTCCTATTTTTAAAGGTTAGGGATATACAAACCAGTGCTGGATAGCTTGTGCATGTGAAATAATCAACAATAGAGTGTTAAAAAGTCTACAAAGAAAATTCAACAGGTGAATGAAAGATAAATTTACAATTTTAAAGACTTTTTTTTTTTTTGACTGGAGAGCTATCTGCTTAATCTCCACTTTCATATAGACGATAATTAGATGGTAATAACTAAGCAGAGCTGCAAAACAAGCAGTTTATAGATCTGAACACTGCATATTCCTTTTCTAAACCTTCCCTCTCTCCATGCTGTTCATAGAAATTTTGCCTGATTCAACATGAATAGGGAGTAGGATTTCCCTCCTTCTTGTGCAAACAAGTACACTATTTTAGCAGATAATAAAATAGATTTAAAAATCCAAAACAAAACAAGGCAAAGAAAAAAAACCAAACCAAATATAATACACCACAGGTTTTCTTAGAGCCATGATAAGACTGAATATAACAGTCTTTTCCACATTGCTTCTTTTGATAGGATGCAACAAAATAAGAACATGGTTAATTTTGTCCAGTTGTTTTTCTTTATTTCTTAAAATTCTGTTCTACAAGAGTTGAGATCACTGATAAAGACTGGAAATCCCACTATACAGCACAATTATCCTATTTAAAATGCACAGTGTGTTCTCTGTAGGGTCATTTATTCTATAAGCAGGATCTTAATTATTACCTTTATGCTGATGACATCCAAATATAATAGGTATATCAAACAGTTCATGATGACTTAGATAAATCTGTCTCTAGTCTGGAAGGGTACTTATTAGATGGTAAGTGTTGGGTGTCTGCTAACATTTGGTGCTTAAAACAGAATTGATTTTATTTGGCCCATTGCCTGCTAAATAGCAGTTCCTCATTTATGGTACCATTTCTTGGGAACATAAAATTGCCTCCTCACTGAATAATTTTGGTGTTATATTTGACCCTGAAACTTGTTCTGAGGGCCACATTGTTAAGTCTTCATATTTACACGTCAGGAATTTAGCAAGGTTAAGGACATTGCTGCTTCAGCAAGATCTGTCTCTTGATTTATGTCCTACCACATCAAGGTTGGAATACTATAATTCATTGTTTGCAGAGTTTTCCTAGCTGTTTGTTGTACACACTTCAGCTGTGTAGAATTCAACACCTACAGCATTTGAGGGAAATGAGCTACAAGAGAATATCTGGGAAGTATGCTAGCTGCCTGTCAAAATGAAAGCAGAGGTAGTTGGTACTCCCTAAATACCTAATACGGGTTCTTTATATAAGCTTGGATAATTTTTAGTGAGTGAATTTGTGTAAAATTTCCACTATTTCTGACTATGAATTCTCCAGAATTACCTATTCTTTTCTAGAATATGATTGTAGTTATTTCAAGGACCTGTTTGTTTAATAGTTAATTTTCTTCAGAAATCTTTTGCTTGTGTTGATAGGAATTGCTAAACCACTTGAAATATTACTTGTAAAACCATTTATTTAATCTCACTTAGAGCTAAGTATTTTATCTGAATTTCCTTTAGATTTTGTGAAACCCCATGGGTTTAGGGAATGAGCAATGGACTTGAAGAATGATGCAGCCTTGAAATTCAGGAGAGATAAAGATGGATAGTGGTCCTCAGTGTCATTATTGATCACAAAATGGTCTTAAATTACACAGTGTTACACTTACCAACAAGCAAACTTTACTGCTCAGAGTGCTTTTCAATTTTCTATTTATTTTCTAATAAACAGAATCAATAGACTCTTTAGTCATTATACTCATTATTCCCGTTGGGACTATTTATGTTAAAATTTTCTAAAGATATGTCCTACTGCCAGCATTGATCACAGCTGGGTATGTAATAGAAAGTACCTTTGAAGTAGTCCAATAAAGGGCTGGGGTTGAGTTTCTGATGCTGTGTGAATCAGGCCTCTACCGCTTCTCCCCTACACTCCGTGCAGAATC
>VZTU01025499.1:18545-34071 GCA_013400835.1 Zapornia atra | reverse complement strand
AGCCCCATTCACTACAACCCTTTCTTCACCCAGGACTCTCTAAACTCACTTATCCCACAGTTGAACAACTTGTCCAGAAGGACTCTGCGAGGATGTCCTGGTTTTCGGCTGAGACACAATTGATTTCATAGGAAGCTGGGAGGGTACACAGCCAGGACTGCTGACTCAAACTAGCTAGAGACATGCAATACCTTATGCTCAATATTTAAAGAGAGGAACTGACCAGGGAGGAGTTGCTGCTCCAGGACAGAATGGGCATTAGGTTTCAGGAGGTGATAGAATTGCATTGTGTATCACCTGTTTTGTATAATTTTTTATAAGTATTGTTACTACTATTTTCCTCTTCCTTTGCCGCTCTCTTAACCTATCCTTGTCTCAACCTATGAGTTGTACCTTTCTGTTCTGATTGTTCTTCCCATCCCACCTCAGAGGAGGGAACAAGAGTGAGCAACCTCATGGGGCTTGGTTGCCAGATGAGGATAAACAATGACAGAGGAAGAGTATCAAAAGCCTTAGTAAAATCTAGAAAAGCTATGCCCACCACCTCCACTTCATCCATTAGTCAGGTGATCTTATCATAGAAGGATATCAAATAGGTTTGACGGCACTTTTGTGAACCCATGTTAACTGTGTCTGATTATTGCACTATTCTTTAAATGCTTTTCAATAGTACCCAGTATAATTTCTCCATAATTTTTCCAGGAACTGAGATTAGTCTTCCAGGTCTGTTGTTCTCTGGGTCTTCCCTCATGACCTTTTTATACACTGCAAAAACACTGACTGGCTTCCAGACAGCAGGGACTTCCCCAGATTCTCAAGATCTTTGGTAGATGATAGAGAGGGATCCTGCCATAACACCTGATAGCTTCTCCAGTGCTCCAGGATGAATCCCATCAGGCCCCATGGACACATGCAGCTGGTGCAGCTGGTCCCTTACAATTTCAGTGTCCAAAACCGAAAGCTACCGATACCACGCTCATGGTCTAAGGCAGCCTAAGGTCTATCAATATTATTAAAGACTGAGGCAAAAAACTCCACTGAATGCCTGACTGATTTTTCTTCATCCCTATGTCAGATGACCATCTTCAACAAGTACCAATCCAAGGTTTTCTTTAGACATCTTCTTGCTATAAGCATGCTTTAAAAAAGAAATCCTTGGTGTTGTTTGATACAAGACCAGCCAGTTTCAACTCTAAATGAGCTTTGGCCTTTTGTGTCTTCTCCCTGCCTAAAAAAAACATAGCTCTGTACTCTTCCTGCAAATTCAGACCTCTCTTCCAGAGATCATAAAGTTTCTTTTTACTCCTGAGCTCAATGAGGAGTTCCCTGTTCAGTCTTCTCTGCTCCTGTTTTTCTAAAGGTGGTTCTTAAAGACTGAACAGCACTCATAGACTACTAAACTGAAAAGCAGATTCCCATGGTACTAAATAGCTCCCTAAATATCTTAAAATTTACTTTCACACATCCAGAGTAGTAACTCTGATGGCCTTATTTCTCATTACAGTGAAAATTTTAAACTCATGGTCACTGTGGCCAAAACACAAGTATCAAGACTAGGAGGGCGTTTTTCCTAGTTGGCTCACTGAGTACCTGTGACAAGAAGTATCTCTTACAAACCAAGAATTTCCAAGACCTGTTCATTGTTACAGTATTATATTCACAGCTGATGTCTGGGAAGTTGCAATCTCCCATAAGGACAAGAGCTACTGATCCCAGAAGTTTCTCCTAATTGTCTATAGAATAACTCATCAGTGCATACATCCTGACTGGACCATTGGTAGGAGACACCCATTACAACACTTTTTTTTTTTTCCATTTCCTAACCCTTACCTAGAATCTCTCAACCCCATCATCACTAACTGTAAGCACTGTACAATCAAACCTCTCATGTAGAGTGTGATGCCTCCACCTCACCTGTCCTGCCTATCCTCTCCAAACAACCTGTAGCCCTTAGTCCCAGCACTCCAGTTGTGGAACTCAACACTCCCAAGTCCTCCTTGGGGCTGGTCGCAAATCTATTCTCCACTCAGCCTGTAGTTGTTCTTGGAATTGTGTCAACCCACTTGCAAGACCTTGTACTTGGTCTTGTTGAACTTGTGATTTGCATGAGACCACATCTCAAGCCTGTCAATGTTCCTCCATTGCATCCCTCCAGCATGGCAACTGCATCACACAGTTTGGTGTGGTCAGTAAACTTGCTGGGGGTGCACTCAATCACACTGTTATGTGTTGGTCTCTCTGATCTTGGCAAGACTGCTTGCAGATTCCTCCTCTATTTCATTATGCAGTGTTCTGTAGGGGTATCTTAGAGGGTAAGAAAAGGTTTCTCTTACCATCCTGTGTTGTAAACTTCTTCCAGCCCTCCTTATCCCTTGTGACACTGACTTCCTTCTGGCACAAAGGACATCCAGGACCTGCCTCTGTTGCAGCCACGCTGAATTGGCTTCCGTGCACTACAGATGGCAGAGTACAGCTCCATTGATCAATCTCCCTCTCAGACCATCGAATACTCCTCAGTCTGCTCACCTCCTCCTGCACCTCAGCTACCAAGCAGAGCAGTTCATCAATCTGGATGCACCTCCCACAGTCTTACAATCACTTTCCGCCTCTAGGAATATCTCTTCGTACACCCCACACCTGGAACCTGGGAGGTCGCATGCTTGAACAGGAGCCCTGTCTCTATGGCTGCAGGTGCTAAAAGTTCAGGAGAAGCAGAGGACGCTGCTTTTTGCCAGATGGACACCATGCTGCTGCACCCCTGCCTGCTGGGAATATATATGCACATCCGCTGCAATCAGCTGGGCTGTTTGCTTTTGCCTGCTTAAATCTCCCACACTGCTAGATGCAGGCTCCACCCCTCGCTGTCTCTTACAATCAGTGGGTCTGGAGCCAGTTGCTTGGGGAATGCCACTTCTTCAAGCAAGCCTCTACCTGTCCATGTGTATCCCTCCTCCTGCGTCCCACCTCTGATTGTTACCACCACCACTGCTTGCTCCTCACACAGCTCTGGTGTTTATTGCAATCAGCAGCCTCTTCAAGAGCTTTGTAGGAAGGAAATAAAATACATATAACTGCTTCTTTTCTATATGATTTCAGGAACAGCATGCCCCCAACTTTTCTTGCCTCCTTTTGTGACTAAAAAATTTCAATAGATGTCACTGCCACATACCACATGCTGCACCAGCAGCGCACAGAACATTTCTGTGTGTCCTTTGGAGATTTTCAGAGAAAAAGAAGTGGCTATTCACTTTTCAAATTTATCAAGGTGGGAGCTTGAAAACATCCATCTTTCAAAGAGAAACTATATAAAGTGGTCAAGCACCTTTCCTATTGTCCCAAATAGGTCAGATATTTTCATCTATTATAAAATTTAGACTTTGGTTTGAAAGAAGCTTTATGATGAATATTCCTTAATTGTGTCAGATATGTTTGGTTTCATATTCCATGTTTGAAATGGATAATATGTATGTTGTCTGCTCTTCCCAGTCTCATCCCAGGATCCCACAATTAGAAATCTCAAATTCCTAACAGAACTGCAATGTTATCTCTTTGTTTTTACTTTGGTATTGCTTATGATTCCCAAACGGGCCAAGGCTGATGAATGGGCACATCGTGTGGGCCTCTTTCTCCACAAGCTGCAGGTCTTGACAGGAGCTTGCACCGACACAGGTCACAGCATCTTCTATAGGTCTCCACCTGCTCCAGCATGGGGGCCTCCATGGGCTGCAGGTGACATCTCTTCTCCCTGTCATCTTCCATGGGCTTCAGGGGGACAGCCTGCTACACCATGGTCTTCTCCATGGGCTGCAGGGAAATCTCTCTGGTGCCTGGAGCACCTCCTCTTCTTCTTCTTCACTGACTTTGGTGTCTGCAGAGTTTTTTACATCTTCTCACTCCCTTCTCTGGCAGCAAAAAGCAGTGATTTAAGGTTTTCTTTCCTCTCAAATATGTTAATCATGGAGGCACTACCACCATCACTGACTGGGTTGGCCTTGGTCAGCAGCAGGTCCTTGGGTTGGCTGGTATTTACTCTGTTGGGCTTAGGGAAAACTTCTAGCAGCTTGTTGCAGAAGCCACCCCTGCAGCCCCCGCTGCCCCACCTGAACCTTGCCACATAAAACCACAACATGGTCACATCCAGAGGGGAGTGGTCAATACCTCAATGCCCGGAAGAAGATCTGTGATGTGCTGTGCCCTGGGAGACTGTAATGGGATTAGAACAGTTTAGTATCCCCATCAATGACAAAGGTAGTCGGATTGAGTGCACTCCCAGCAAGTTGGTAGATGAGTGATGAAGCTGACATACCAGAGGGACTGGAATTTATCTGGAAGTACCTGGATAAAATCCAGAAGTGGGCCCATGCAAACATCATAAAGTTCAACAAGACCAAGTGCAAAGTCCCATACATGGGCCAGGGCAAACCCCCCCAGTATCAGTACAGGCTGGGAAATGAAGGGACTGAGAACAACCCTGAGAAGGACTTGGGGGTACTGATGGATCAAAACCTGAACATGAGCCAGCAATGCGTGCTTGCAGCCCAGAGGGCCAGCCATATCCTGGGCTGTGTCAAAGAAAGCAAGGCCGGCAGGTCAAGGGACATGATTCTTCCCCTCTACTCCATTTTCATGAGACCCCACCTGGAGTGCTGTGTCTACCTATGGGGTTCTCAGCACAGGAAAGACATCAACCTGTTGGATCAAGTCCAGAGGAGGACCACAAAGATGATCAGAGGGCTGGAGCACCTCTCTTATGAAGACAGGCTGAGGGAGTTGGGCTTGTTCAGCCTGGAGAATAGAAGGCTCTCGGGACATCTTATTGCAGCCTTACAGTACTTGAAGGGGAATTATAAGGAAAATGGAAACAGACATTAGGAAGGCTTGTGATGATAGGTCAGGGGGTAAAGATTTTAAAGTAAAAGAGGTTAAATTTGGATTGGACATAAGGAAGATATTTTTTACAATGAGCATGTTGAAACACTGGTACAGGTTGCCTAGGGTGATATGTTAGATGCTCCATCCCTGCAAACATTCAAAGTCAGATTGGATGGGGCTTTAAGCAATCTGATTTATATGAAGATGTCCCTGCTTATTGCTTATTGCAGGGGTGTTGAACTAGATGATCTTTAAAGTTCTTTCTCAACCCAAATTATTCTATGATTCTTTACACATTTAAACACCACTCTCTTTGTTGTCTTCTTGGTTAGATTCTTATAATGTCACCTACAAAAATTAATTTTGAAGAAAAATTAAGTTCAATGAGAAGAAGCACATATACTTTTGTATATGTACACATGGAGTAAAATTTACATCACCTACAACTCTCCAGATGCCTGTGTGTGTTTCAAAGAGATTTCTGCCCTTTTTTTTGCAGTGCTCCTGAAGGAGGAGAAGAGCTGTTGGGGACCACAGGATGTCAGCTCGTGCTGTGCTGAGCATAAGTAAAAGGACTTGTAATAACTTTGAGCATGTTAATCTGAAACCCCAATCTGAAAAACATGAAAGCCTTCCAGCATCTTTGAGAGATTTACAAATGCAAGAGTATTTGATCCATCAGATTCTTCAAAGTAAATGACACGTCAATGCATCTTAAAACATGCATACTACCACAGGACAAATTTTTAGATCTCTGTTCGTTTAGCTCATATTATTTTGTAGTAAGCAAAGTTACTTTCAAATTAATTTCAATTATTATGAATAATTCATAACTAACATAAATAGATGCAACGTCACAGTTGTTCCTAACTTTAATCACCTTCAATCCTGGTTAAATAAAGTAAAACCCAAATTAGATGTCGCAATCTGAAAAGTGATTGCTTCAAAAGTTAAAAGTACACAGTAAAACTGGCAAAAACAACAACAGTATGAGATCCCTGAAATTGGAGAATGTCTGACAGAAAAATAATTTTTTTATATTAGCAAATTAAGAGTAATCTTGGATATTATTTCAGTCTTGCAACCAAAGCCAAAATTAACTTCCCAAAGCTTCAGTTTTCCTTTCCTGGTCTACTTTTAGCTGTCATTCTGGGGAAGCACTGGGTGGCTAGCAGCACTCATGACAGGAGGATGAGGTATTCTTACTGATGTGTGCAGCTTGACTTACCTCTGTCAAGAGAGCAAGCCACCTGGGTGTGCAGGGACAGCCCAGACGCAGACTGCCACGCAAGCACAAAACAGTTTGGCCACAAGCAGGAGCACTAGAGGAATGGGCATTCTGGAGCAGTACCTGTGTTGAAGAGACAGTCACATTCCTTAAAAGCAGCCACTGGCAAATCCCCAGTAACTAGCTTTGCCATTCACACCCCTACAAGAAGCTGCGCACATGCGTAGAGGCACTGAGCAGCCCTGAGCAAAAATACTTGCGTCAGTTTAAGAAAGGATGAGTCCACAAAATCTCCAAACATTTTCTCTTCTAAGTGGCTGGTAAGACATGTAAGCCCCCAGACAATGACATGGAGGCAGAGCTGGCAGCAAGGAGGAGCAAGGTACAGTTGTCTATGGGCTGTGGCTGCAGAGAAAGCCTATGAAACTGCTAATATGATTTTTAAGTAATCGTTATTCAGTGTAATCCCTTGGTATTTTTCAGCATCTACTTGTCATTAACAGGATTTAATTTATCAAACAAGTGATTTTGCCTAATTAGGTGGCTAACTGGTGAGGCTAGCCTACAGAAACTTCTGATATCATCAGCAGTATCCTCAAAAATATCTTGTGTGTACAGGCAAAAGTCCATTTATCAGGCCTCCCTAGAAAAAAGTTTTAACTTTATCAGGTGAATGGTTCTATTTCTATTGTTATGGGGTATAGTATAAATATACTATAAACATTTTAAGCAAATGCATTGTACATTTATTTACTTTATGCTGGCTTTAGAAGACTAATACTTAATATTATGTGCAGACAGTTTCTATTTTCATTCTCCATTCTTTATTTTCAAGTCAGAGAACACTGGTCAAAATTTACTCTTGAAATGTGTTCATAAATAATTGCAGAATTTAAATGAATAACTGGATTTTATTCTAGATTTAAAAATAAACATTAAAGAGCTTTTTCCTATCTCTTCTCTAGGGACCTTAACACCCAGGGACATGTCTGTTTCTCCTACTGTAAATAGACAAAGGAAACAATGAAGCACTCTTATCTAATTAACATAAGATCAATGTAACAGGAAGGATGACCAAATCATAAAAGAAAAGAGAATTGAAATGACTTCTTATGAAGTCCAAGTTTTGCTGAGTAAAACTGATGTGACTAACTTATCAGAAGTATCATCTATAAAAGGAAGTCCATGGTCTCTACTCTCACACTATACTTTGAACCGTCCTCATTCTATCCAAAACAATGAATAATTTCTTCAAAGGCTAGGGAGAAAAGAGAGTTTTCTTCAGCATCAGCATTGAGTGACTCCTTGCTTATATCTGTTTTCTTAAAGAAGAGCACAAAGCAAGCCTATAAATCAAATGTTTGGGTCCTACAGGGTGCTTATTGTGCTGTTTTCCTTCCTAGAAAAAAAAAAGATCCCAAGCCAGCTAAACTGCAGAACTGCAGTCTACATTCCCCAGAGTTCTGTTTTCAAGGTCTCAGAGGTTTTGAAACACACTTAGCTTTACAGACAAATTATGCTGTCAATGTCAGGACAACAAAACTCATCTTATTTGTCAAGTTACTGTGAGCAACTGAAATCCTTTCACTGGGATTCAATACAGAGGGGCAAAGTTCTGAAGTTGCCTTCAGTGCATCAATGGCCACACTGTTTGGTCCTCATGTGGACAAGTATGTAACCTGCAAAGGAACCCTTTGGTAGAAAGGCATTTCTCTGCTCCAGAATCCTCATAAAATATCACACAGCAGTTGTATGATTATCATAACACTGCTATTCATTAACATTATTCATTAACATTTATACCATTTATATTATATTATAGAGGGATTTTCTCACAAAAGGTGTGTTTTTTCTTTCAGAGCATAACACTGTAGTATGTCATGCTCTTCCCTATTGCTCAAGGGCCCACTAGCAGTACCATGGGAATTGGAGTGAGCATGGGAATTGAAGTGTAAGGAACCAGAGAGAGAAAAACAAGCAATGTCAACATGCAATGCTCATTACTAAACATTCTCAAGTTGCTGATAAGTTGCTTAGTGTAAAAAATGTTCAACATGAAGATTGCTAACCTCCACTTGGGAGAGGAAGTCTCTAGAGCCCATTTATAACTCCACCTATAAAGAATGTAGGTGTCTGAATTTGACACATATACTGTTCATGAGTGAAAATAATTGACATTTTGAAGACATTGTACTGTCTGGCAGATTAAGCAGATGTAAGTCTTGGGATTTAGGTTTACCAACAGAGTCTGATTCACTCTGAACTTACTTTGCAATAGATCCTTCCAAAGTTCTTGAGATCCTAATTCCCAAAGTCAAGCCTGGGAAACTTAATCACTAAAGCTAGAGAACTAAACCCCTTTGAGTCTCACTGAGAGCAGCAGAAATAGTATGCACCCACCTCTAAAAGGCTCTTCTTTTACACATCTCTTTTGTACCTCCCCTAGCAGTTGGGGAGCTGTACAACAGATCACAGCAGAGAGATGACCTGGCTGACAATGAAGACTTTTTTTCTTAGACTTAATTTTCATCTGGAACTATTCCCTAGGCTAATTCACTGTGTGACTGCCCTTGTGCGAGGAATGAACACCTAGAGATGATAAGCAGAAGGAATCACCTCTTTTGTTCACAGCGATGAGTCATACAACACTAAACTGCTAACAGAACTGCAGAGCTATGTGTCACCCTCTAAGGTGGATGTTTTTTCTATTTAAGGCACAGAGAAACTTAATGTACACCCATTATTTTGAGCATATGAAATAGTACAAGCAAAACAAATTTTACAATTAGAAGTTACAGCTAAATTCATTAATGAAAAAAGAATACTTATGCTATTTGAATTTATCGGAATCCATGTCTTCAAGAAACTGACATATTCTTTAGTTCCTCATTTTAAATTAATAAATTAATAAAAACTTGTGGTTTATTTTTCCTCTTGTGGTTTATTTTCAAGTTATGTAAAAGCATAGCATGAAAGACATTCCCCGAAACCATGTTACAGTAATGCACCTTTCATCCCTTTAATTCCATAATTCAATGATTTCATTGTTCATATTTGAGGTCTCCTTTTGCAATAACAAATTAGACTAGGCTTTTACTGTATGGGAAAGAGACATATCTGGAAATAAGGCTTGAAGATCAAACACGTTACCCTGTTCTGTAGGGAATCCTGAAGCAAATGCAAGTATACACAACTTTATGCAGAACAGGTGCTGCTTTGTTTTGTTAGCTCAGCATTTTTAATCCATATGGTTCATAGCTATTAAACTAAATCTGTAATCTGCTAAAGCAGTCAGGCGTAGTTAGATGCAGTGAGGTGCATTCAATCAGATGCAATAAGGTAAATTACACCACATAATACAACTTACAAGATGTGCAGTAACTAAAAATCAAACTTTTTCCTTTTGCTGCTTTTCTATGGAGCACTGCAATTTTCACACATTCAGAGAAAAAAAAACCCATAAGACATAAAACTGGAACATTGTGAATACACAACCTCATGGCCTTAGTTTCATCTTAATCCTGCTATATAAACCAGTTAAATTTGTAAATAGCATGAAGGTAACTATAGTGAGAATATTGGGTTATCATAGTTCATTTCATTACTGGCAGTGTTGGCTGGCACTCCTTCCATTTTTGCAGATTTATCACCTAACACAGTCCTCCAAAGAGGAGAAACCTATGACTTTCAGGACTACTAAACTCGTGTTGTGCATGAAGTCTCTACAAAAAGATCAAAGGCTTGCCAACACTTTCTAATGTTTGCAAAATGGTTGCATTTCCAGAGGTTAAAAAATCAAGGATGCGAAGTAAATCACAAATATGTCATCTGAATAACTCTCTGGCAATAAATCATTGTAATTATAAATTATTTGACATTATTGAATTAATTTCTAAGATTTCCTCTGTTATTTTCCTGAGTACTTGTCGTTGAACTAGACTCAAAATAACTATCAGTCAGTTAGCAATAAATTACAGTAAGCGTGCTCTTTAGCCTGTGTCAGCCAGCCCAATCTCCTTGCTGAAAGAATGGAAAACCTTGGTAGTGAGTTTACTACTGGACTGATTTAAGATGGACCCTCTTGTAAGATGCAGAACTGGTGTCTTGGTAGCAGGGGAGTAGGCTGGTTTTCAATATTTTATTATTATTTTTTAAAATTAAGAAAAATGTTTTCAGATGCAATGAAATTTATTTTCTGGTTTACTGGGGGTTTTTTTGGTTGTTTTTTTTGTTTAGCTGATTTTTTTGATAAATGGATACCTTGTTCAAATTGATACCCACTTTTTTCTTAACTTTTTGTCATTAATATTTGTTGCGGTTTTGCGTGGCAAGGTCCTGGGGGTGGAGGGCACTGCAGGGGTAACTTCTGCAAGAAGCAGCTAGAAGCTTTCTGTAGGCCTGAGAGAGTAAACACCAGCTGACTCAAGGCCAGAGTCATTGTTGACCAAGGCCATGCCCATCAGCGATGGTCACAGCACCTCTGGGAATCACATTTAGGAGAAAAAAAAATGCAAGTAGCTACTTTTTGACACCAGAGAAGGGAGTGAGAAGATATAAGAAACTGTGCAAGCACCAAGGCCAGGGAAGAAGTTGGGAAAAAGGCACTCTAGCTGCAGGATTGAGAGATTCCCCTGCAGCCCATGGAAAAGACCATGGTGTAGGAGGTTGTCCCCCTGCATCCCATGGAAAAGCCCCATGCTAGAGCAGATGGAGACATATGAAGACGCCGTGACCCAAGTTGGAGCAGGGTCCTGACAGAACCTGCAGCCTGTGAGAGGGACCCACACAGAGCAGGTTTGTTGCAGAGACTTGTGACTCTGTGTGGGACCATGCTGGAGCAACCTGAGCCTGAGAGGCTGCGCTCCAAAGTAACCCATGTTGGGGCAACTGGTGAAGAGCTAAAGCCCCATGGGAAAGGACTCATGTTGGAGAAGTTCAGAGAGGACTGTCTTCCATGAGTGGGATCCCACACTGGAGCAGGGGAAGGGTGTGAGGCATGCACCCTCCCTCTAAGAAGGAAAACATCTCGTGAGGAACTGACCAAAACCCCTGTTCGCTGTTTCCCCCATGACACCTGGGGGTGAGGAAGGGAGAGAAATCATAAATAAAGTTGAGTCCATAAAAAGGGAGGGGTGAAGGGAGATGTTTTAAGATCTGGAAGTACTTCTCACAATCTGGCTCTGATTTCACTCTGTGCGTGCGTGTGTAATGTAATAAATTAGAAGCTTTTTTTCTTTTTATTCTATATTGAGTCTGTTTTGCCCATGATGCTAATTGTGCAATGATGTCTCCCTTAGCTTGACTCCTGGGTCTCTCTATATAGATTTTCTTCCTTGTCCGGCTGAAAAGGGGAGTGATAGTACGACTTTGGTGGGCATCTGGCCTCCAACCAGGGCCAAACCACCACAATATTTTTCCATTTTTGTGGTACCCCGTAGACTTGGTTTATAAGAAAAATACCATTTGAATAACTTTTGCCACAGAAATTAAACTCTGTAGAAATTGTTAAACAAAGCCTTGAACAGGAAAGTTAGTATTTTGACATTTTGAGATCACTAGTTTAGTGGTTTGAATTTAATATTTTTTCAACCTCCTGAAGCTGATAAAATCTTTAAATAATAGACATTTGTCTCAAAAAAAGATAGCAAAGGATGTAAAATGATTGACAAGAAGTTTTCCAAAGATGCTTTGCATAAAGAGTAGAGCTGCATCTTTACTTCCTGAAGTAAAGCTAAAGACATTTTCTACTAAGACCAACTAAGGTTCAATAAGGCACTGTCAAGTTAGCTGAGATGGAAAGATTTCATGCAGCAACCCTCACACCCATTTTTCTTTTTTTTTACTTTATTAATATCTACATATTTACACTTGTTCAGAAAATCTGTTGGAAGCCTGTTGGCATCTGTGTTTACAACCAATACATCTCTTCTGTGCCTCTGATGGATAAAGAGCAGGCAGAGAGTGACAGCATAATTGGAATTCTCATAGTCAAAAGGATACTGCCACTGTATCTTCATGGCAGCACTGATCACAGGGGCCCATTTTTTTGAAATGGTAACTGAGTGCCATGTTCCTTGAAAATGACAGCACAAACCCAGGGAGGAAGCTCACCACTACTCCTTTTAATTCTGAGAAGTTTATATCTAAAGAGCTTATAAGAAACATCCAAACAATGAGAGTGACCTTAGCGTTCTGAACTCCTTTTGGAGCCTAGGTGCAACCGGATCCAATCTTAGTCTCAGGCTTCATCAATGGTGTATATCTAATGGGATTACTCATACACTGTTTATAATAATATTGAGTAGTGACATGGATTAGTAATGTTTCACAGTACTAATTCAGCATGCTTTCAGTCATGTACTGAGGATCTATCATGTGTAAGGGATCTCTCCATCTTGCGTAAGGAAGGATCCTTTAGTTTCAGACACCACTGCTCAAAGGGAGAGTCACCTCATGTGCAGTCCAACTGCAATTCAGAGCAAGCTCTATTTGGGACTATCCTGATCCTACTATTTATAGAGTCAAGTAGTTGGCTGCTAGTCAATAGTATAGACAAATCTGTGTCTTCATTTCAGAGCTGGTATCTTATTCCGTATTTTGGTGTAATGGCTTTACTTGGTCACAACCATTCACTCACTTCCCCTGACACAGTGGGATGTGGAAAAGAATCAAAAAGAAAATAAAGATAAAACTCATGCTTGAGGCAAATTTTAATAGGACAGAACTGCTACTACTACTGCTGCTAGCAATAATAATAGAAGAGAGGAAGAGGAAGAGGAGAAGGAGGAGGAGGAGGAGGAGGAAGAGAAGGAAGAGGAGGAAGAGGAGGAAGAGGAGGAAGATGAAGAAGAAAGAAGAAGAACAACCACCACCAAAATAAGCAATGCCCAACATTTGTGTCTACTGACCATGCCATTGAATGGGATGGAATGTTCTGTTGGACACTTTGGGTCAACTGTCCTGTCTGTGTCCCTTACCAGTTTCTTAGGCAACCCCTGCCTTCTCATTGATAGGTCAGTATGAGGATTAGTTTGTTAGGCACGTGATTCTCATCCTAAATCCAAATCAGAGCACTATACCATCCGCTACAAAGAAAATTAATTCTATCACTGCTGAAACCAGGACATTTGGTTATCTCATAGTTTTGGGTTTCCAAACCACATTCCAAATCACTTTTTCAAGACACCTCCACTCCCTTTTTTATGAATCAAAGTCTCTCCAGTTTGCAAGGACATGAGGCCTTTTGCTCCTTAGTCAAACTATAACAAAGTCTAGCTGGGAGTCAGGTGTATCCATCACAGGCCCTTGTTACAGATTCATATAGCATTTACCATGATGGAACTTCAGATTCCTAAAATAAGTGAAAAGTAAGCATATATACTGAATTGAGCCTTTTAACGTCCTACAAAAATTGTTTTTATGACACTATTTTGATCTTTTAAAGCACTTTATAGGGTATTTTTACTCATTAATCACACACATTTGAAAACACTATATTAAGATTTTTGTGATGCAATAAAAAACTTGGTCCTACAAGGAGTAAAGCTTCTACTCTTAAACTCATTTTCCTAGAGGGTTTGTCAGGTGAAGAGGCAGTGTACTTGTTCTAAGGAGAATAAAGAGTTGAGCTTACGATTCATTGCTACGTCTGGGTTATAGATCAATGAAAATCTACATTGGCAGTGAAGATGTTAACAGACACAAACTATAGATCCAGCACTACTAGAGATAAACAATTGGTATTTACATTTGCAAATATTCATGCTGCATTCTAGATTATGTTTGCCCTATTTACTTCTTTGGCAGTAATGCATCAAATATCCTATAACATAATCCTTCTCTCAGCACTTACCAATGAACTATGAAATAGTATTAAATAGAATTAATTAGAAGTTTTAATGAATCATGTCTGTCCTCATTTATTATACAATGTAATTTTCAAGGAGTGATTAATTATGAGCTACAGATGAGTGAATGGTTAATGTAGTTTGTTAACCTTACTAAGGAGCTACAGTACACAGTGCAAGTTAGTTCTCTTCCATTATTAGCACACTTATGTGCTTGCCATCACTTCAAGTGGACGAGATTTTCATGACTTTGTCATTAAAATGCATAATCGGCTAGTTGTTGACCTTCCTTTTATATTATTTTTATAGCCTCTGATACACCCATATATTCTTTCTCCTTCCTTTCCTTTCAACCATGATTTTCAAAGCAAATAGAAGCTATATGCCAAAATCCTCTCTCAAATCAAAGTGAATTTGTATACTTAATTCCCAATGCACCATTTAGCCCATATAATATTTTGCCTAACAGTATCTGAAATTGCTAGGTTCTGCTATGTTCTTAGCATGAAACAGTTCTGTAACTATAGCTTCAGCATGCAGTTTTCCTCACAACTGGAGCTGACAACATACCAGTGTTTCAGGTATTGCCGAACAATTTCTTTTACAGCATCATGGTCTTTTTCCTTCTCTGCCCAGCAATGAGTGGGCTGGAGTTGTCCAAAAAGTTGGGTGGGGACACATCTTGCTGAAGTCGGACAGGATTCATGGTTTTCAAAGGGGAAAAATGGCCTTTGCTCAGGACCTAGTGAGGTTCACTGAAAGACCTTTAAACTAGGCTCAGAGGGAGCAGGGAGATAACATCAGGCTTGCCTGCAAAATGCTGTGGGATGACATGACAAGGATGGAGTGATAGGGTGCCATCAGTGCTTTGGGCAACTTGGTCCAGTGGAGGGGTGGAAGGGGGGTCATGGCAGTGGGGTAGAACTAGATGATCTTTGAAAGATGTCTTCCAACCTAAATCAGTTTGTGATTCTATGATTTTATGACACAGAAGGGGCAGACAAACTCAACAGATTGGAGAGATATCCCATGCCATATGACAGTGCTCAGCAGTGAAAGCTCAGGGAAAGGAGAAGCAAGAGGGAAGTAACTTGTTCAAGCATTTGTCTTCCCAAGTACTTGCTATATGTACAGAGGCTCTAATTTCCAGTAAGCAGCTAAGCATCTGGCTGCCCAAGGAAAGCAGTGAATAAATTCCTTATTTTGCTTTGCTTGCATATGCAGCTTTGCCTCACTTATTAAACTGTTTTTTATCTCAACACACAATTTTTTTCTTGCTTCTTGCTCTCACCCTCAACTCACTGTGGGGCAAATCAACAACCAAAGCGTGGAGGTTTACCTGTCAGCTCAGATCAGCCGTCTACTGTTCCCGCTTAGACTTCTTTAAAAAGAAATCATCCAGCATGGGTGACACTTCTGTGGATATACATTTGAAGTGGAGCTCTTCCTCTTAATTATCAAGGCGGGATGACGGCATGTCGCAGTTTTGCGTAGCTGAGTGCTGGGTGAGAACAGGGGCTGCAGAAAATGGCTGCTGTCAGGAGCGACTGGAATGCTCTGCAGGCCGCAGGCTGTAAAC
>VZTU01025499.1:4836-17735 GCA_013400835.1 Zapornia atra | reverse complement strand
AAGTCTGCTAAGAAGGAAGTGGTGGGGGGAACGTGTTTTAAGATCTGGTTGCATTGTTTTAAGATCTGGTCACACTTCCAACTCCGGTTTCACTGTTTCTGCAGTCTAGTGTAATAAATTAGATGATAGTTTTCTTTCCTTCACTCTCTGTTGAGTCTGTTTTGCCCATGTCGTTGATGACAGGATGATCTCTCCCTGTCCTTACACTGATTCCTAAGCCTCTCAGTATGTATATTCTCCCCTTTTCAGCTGAAAGGGGGAGTGAGCGAGCAACTTGGTGGGCATTTGGCCTCTAGCCAGGGCCAAACCACCAAACGGCTTTTTCTAATGAACAATCTCTCAATAACAATAGAACTTAATGAGACCCTGTATTTGTCATACAAACAGAAATCATT
This sequence comes from Zapornia atra, assembly GCA_013400835.1. Lineage (NCBI taxonomy): Eukaryota > Metazoa > Chordata > Aves > Gruiformes > Rallidae > Zapornia > Zapornia atra. The sequence continues at coordinate 17,340 of VZTU01025499.1, read as the reverse complement.
GAATGTCTGTTCCCCTTTTTTTTTTTCTCATTCATATTAAAAATTTTCCTAATTATTTCGGAGTCTTAAAGAGGCCTGTACTTCTTTCTGTTTACCAAGTGTATTAGCATTAAGCTCATGACTTTCTAGAAACAGCAAAATACAGCAGTTATCTTTTTAACTCTGCAAGTAGTCATAGACATGGATCTGGCCCTCAGTAGATGAGGTTTCTTCAGTATGCCTGACTCAGAAATGACTGCTTAGAATGTGGCTTGGAAGGGCTGTTTCTATACATACGTGCTCCCTGTTGTGGGATACAACCCTCCATGTCCACTGTTTACTTACATCAATACCTCGATCTTCACTAGCTCTCAGAAGTCTTCTCCTTACTTCAGAGCTTAAGATCACAGAACAGGAACAGTCCTAAGCAAAGTAGCTCAAGGCAGCCAAGACCCCACCAAACCCTTCAGGCACAAGCTAGTCGCTGGGTTTCTTCATGTCTGGAGTTGGACCTACATTGAGATCCAACAACAAATGACCAGAACTACTCTTAAACATTACACTACAAAAAGGAACAGAACTGCACCAATTTTTGCAGTTCAGGAGGGAGAAAGATTATTTCTACTTCAATATGCAAGAACCTCAGTGTTTCTGAAGGAGCAGAGACATTTTCAATCTGAACACACAAAGCAGAAAGCCACTCCACTTGGATTGCCCCTAGATTTACATAAGTAAGCCTTGATATTAAGTTTAAACAAAATCAGTAGAAAGATAAGAGTTTAAGTCCTTGCTTCAATGATAATATGAAGTGGATCTTATACACATTCATAGTCAACTGCAAATATATTATGGGTCTAGCAAGATATCCAACAGCTTAAACTTTAGAAAAGCAGACATACACCTTACTAAAATGTTCCTGTTGATGCGTAATTATGTTCAATAGTGTTTTCTTAGCCATGCTAAAACATAGCAAGATAGTTGAGATTCAGTGCTTGAATTCCTACACTAAGAACAGCAGAGAGAAAAATTATTTTTTCCTTTAAAAAAAATAAATAATTGGGGTTTATGACAGCTTATATATTCAAAGATGTTGAGACAGACAGGGTTAGCAATGTGCTGATATATTTTTTCCCAGGTTGAATGATTTGAGCAGGACCTTTATTAGATGAGAGCTCTCAAAAACTGATTAGATTACTTCCACTGAAGTCAAAAGACTTATTCATAAATAATGTCTTTGTGTTTGTGTGTGTGGTATATGTGTATTATTCTTAAAAACAAAGGGATCCTCTCATGAAATTTATCCCAGATGCTTCCAACTTTGCCTTCTTATCCTATTAGTATCAAGGTAAGTTAGTCAGTGACAGTTTCTTTCATTGATCCATAATTCATACCCATACTAAGGGGTATCTGATCAAATGAGTTATACATATTTCATTGTGTGTTTGCTAACATAGCTTAAACAGCCACCAAAACAAAAAAAAAAAATTCCTTCTCAGCATTAGAATGTTTAATAACATGGCTTCTTGAGAAATTCAGTTCTCAAAATGTTCCTGTTCACAGAAAATCAATTTGAACTGAATTTTATGGCTATTTGCCACCACTTGTTGCCTGGTCATGTTAATGTTTAGCATCTCTGCTTTGGCAACATATCTCAGGTGTTGGCAGAAGTTATTGTACATAGTTCTGAAATTTAGGAGAATCCCTCTGGAAGTTTATTTCAATGATTAGGTAAATGCAACACAGAATAACCTCGTGGCATGAGTGGGACACATCAATCACAAAACTGAAGTCAGATGGAAAGATTTCATTAAAGCAAAAGAAATATCTGTGGCACGAAGCTCAATTTGTGAAAAGCTCAAACCACAAGACACCTGTTAAAAAACGGCTGCTGCTGAGACACATCAAAAGATCATCTTTGTTGAAGAACAATTGCATGAGCTGGTTTCCTGGTTAGCAACAAGCTTTTGTAGAAACTTCAGGAGGTAATAAAAAGCTCTGTAAAGTTAGCATGTGTGATTTTATCTTTACCGCAGTAGGAAGAAGGGATTTGAAAATATTTTTTGCCATCTTATATTTAATTCTAGAATTTATGTAAACGTAGGGACAAAGAAAGAACCAAAAGTAATATAGTTGTTCATAAATATTTACTGTATTAGGCGGAAGTTTAAGATTTAGTTGGTATGTGGGAAAACAGTTTTCTGTCTGTGTAAACAGAAACAGTAGAAGAGTTACGTGTAAGGAAGGTAAAATTTGATTCAACTGTTAATATTCACAAGGTCAACTTGAATGGTACAAAAAATGGTGGGCAAATTTCTTTGAAATGCATTTACAACATAGTCTGGCTGTACCTAAGCTACATGAAAAGAAAACAGAAGTACGGGTGTGGTGGGTTGGCCCTGGCTGGACACCAAGCACGCACCAATGCCACTCTGTCACTCACCTTCTCAGCTGGACAGGGGAGAGAAAATACAACAGAAGGCTCGTGGGTTGAGATAAGGACAGGAAGAGATTACTTACCGATTACCGTCATGAGCAAAGCAGACTCAATTTAGGAAAACATTAATCTAATTTATTACCAAACAAAACAGAGTAATGAGAAATAAAACCAAATCTTAAAACACATTTCCCCATGCCCCTGCCTTCCGTTCCTCATGGGCTTAACTTTACACCCAATTTCTCTACCCCCTCCCCTGCAGCAGCCCAGGGGGACAGAGAATGAGGGTTTGTCGGTTCATCACACGTTGNTGAGATAAGGACAGGAAGAGATTACTTACCGATTACCGTCATGAGCAAAGCAGACTCAATTTAGGAAAACATTAATCTAATTTATTACCAAACAAAACAGAGTAATGAGAAATAAAACCAAATCTTAAAACACATTTCCCCATGCCCCTGCCTTCCGTTCCTCATGGGCTTAACTTTACACCCAATTTCTCTACCCCCTCCCCTGCAGCAGCACAGGGGGACAGAGAATGAGGGTTTGTCGGTTCATCACACGTTGTCTCTGCTACTCCTTCCTTCTCAGTGGGAGGACTCCTCACACCTTCCTCTGCTCCAACATGGGGGCCCTTTGATGGGAAACAGTACTTCACCAACTTCACCAATCGTGAGTCCTTACCACGGGCTATGGTTCTTTGAGAACTGCAGTAGCGTGGGTCTCTTCTATAGAGTCCAGTCCTTCAGGACCAGACTACTCCAGCATGGGTTCCCCATGGGGTCACAAATCCTGCCAGAAAACCTGCTCCATCATGGGGTCCTCTCTCCACAGGACCACATGTCCTGCCAGGATGTGCTGGAGTGTGGGCTTCCCACAGGGTCATAGACTCGTTAGGGGCATCCACCTTCTCCAGCACGGGGTCCTTCAAAGACTTCAGATGGGTATGTGCTCTATTATGGGCCTCCATGGGCTGCAGGGGGACAGCCTGCCTCACCATGGTCTTCTCCAGAGGCTGCAAAGGAATCTCTGTTCCAGCACCGGGAGCACCTCCTCCCTCTCATTCTTCACTGACCTTGACCCCTGCTAAGTTGTTTCTCATATCTTCTCATTCTCTCTGGATGCAAATAGTCTGCCACTACTAGTCTTTTTTTTTTTTTTTCCTTCTTAAATGTGTTATCCCAGAGGCTCTATCACCATTGCTGATGGACACAGCAGGTCTGTTTTAGAGCCAGCTGGCACTGGCTTTCTTAGACATCAGGGAAGCTTCTAGCAGCTTCTCACAGAAGCCAACACCGTAGTCACCTCTGCTACCAAAACTTTGCCATGCAAATCTAAAACAATGGGATTTTGTCACCTGCCTGGATTTTTTAAGTACTCATGCAGTTCCACCTACCCCTTCGAAGACTCCATCCCTGACACCAGCAGGTTAAATCAGCATACCTTTAGGCCATGATGCTGACTTAACTTTTGGTTCTGAACTGCTTTGCTACACATTCACTGTACCTCTTCCTGCAAGCCCAGCTTTCTAAGGTAGATCTTCCAGACTGACAGATATACACTGTAGAGAACAGACTCCAGAAGCAGGCAGAAGACCAGAGCAGTAGCTCTGGATCTGACTTATAAGAGGTGTCAGTAGGTGATGAATTTTGCAATCTCTTGTCTCCCAACTAAAGAGAGTAAATGTGAATATTGTATGAGCAAGATAAAAAATAAACACTTTTTTGCAGTTCGGAGTTTTTTCCTTAGAAAGACTAGATAGGAGAGTGAAAAATTTTAAGTCTATAACATGTTTTTAGTTAGACACTCAAAAGTTTCATATCTGGCTTTGGTAGATAGGGGGACCTTCAAGGAATGTTAGAAGCTATGGTGGAAGACAGTCACCACTACCTCCACCACTGTTTTGAGAGGCAAAGCCAAACAGCCGCTTATTGAAAAAAAAGGTATTAAATTCTTCCTTACATAGAAATTTTTTAAATAAACTTGTGTTTGTATGATGAGACAAATCTTGAGTGTCTTTCTCAGCTCTAGAAACCACTAGAACATTCCTATGAAAAACACACACCACATTGTAACTGGTACCTGGTAATATCTTCCAGACTGTGGTACATAGTAAAATATAGAATACTTAAAATTATTCATGCTCCCTCATTAAGTCACAAACGTCAGTGACGGTCAATCACTGACTAATAAAAAAGTGAAACACTGCTATTGATCTTAATTATAAAATCACACATACTTGGATGTTAGTGCCTCAACCTTGGCAGCTCTACAGTTAAAATTTATAAAACAAAATATCTACAGCACCACACGTGTGTCTTATGAACCCTAGAAGACAGAGGCCGCAGACTACTGAGCATCAAGCAAAAGGCAAGTCCTGCTGGAACAGCATCACTGCAAAATCTTAGCTCTCAGTTCTTACACACAAACACAACCACCAGAACGCTGCATACGTGTTTATTTTATAAGGTAAAGGTTGCTTCAATAACTGGACACCAAAACCACTATGAAATTAGAGAGGGAAATCAAATCAATAGTAGGTCCAGGAGGAGACTCTGCTCTATCCTTGGATCTGTTAGCAGACGTGCTGGGTGCATACAGATTAGCTGATAAATGGCTGATTCAATAGACTGGTAGCAAACACATGCTTTGCTAGAGATGACTTTTTAAGTCACCATACATCAAACAGACAGTGTCAGCCTTTGAGGATAAACCAGCGATGGCTTGTTGTGCTCTTTGAACTGCCTCGGAGACCCAGAGACCAAAAAAGTGCCTGAATGTTCCCCTGAATCCACTGGGAGGATTGAAAGCTTCAAAGAGGAACACTATCACATCCAAGGGGAAATGCATTGATTGTAGGAACCAGTGTGAAATAGTCTTTAATAATTACCAGAATGCTGGAATCGACTGGTGTTTTGCTGAGCTATATTTTATCTTTATTGGATTAACTGTGACACAGTAGGTTATGTCAAAGGGAATCTGCATGAATATTAAAAGTAAATGTGGTGTGAATAATAGATAACTTACATTAGATGCAACAGCATGCAGCAATTTTTATTCACCTATGTAATTAGATTAAAACAAATCTGCTGAATAAAGTATATTGTCTTATAATAATCCAAATTTAAAAGTATCAAGAAGTTATAAAATGGGGATAATTGCTGGTCTTTAGAACATGCATGTGGTTACACACATGTACACATGACAGGGAATAATTTTGAGGAGAATTTCTAGAGAAAATGGTTTAGTAATGAATATAAAACTGATTCAGTCTAAAATTGTTAAGAAGTGTTCCACTATCTACTTACAACTTTGGCAGCAGATATATGACATTTATTTAAAAAAAAAAAAGTCAATTTGTGGGAAATGTAAGGAACAGAAATTATATAAGAGAGCTAAATTTAGTCCTAGGATAGCAGGATAGCATATTAAATCCTTCCGGACATTTTAAATTCCTATACTTATCATTGAGTCTTCCATTCCTTAAATGATCAGTTCTACATTCTTTAACACAATGAGTGTTTTCTTATGTAGGCCACAGACATGTATATTGGTTTGAAATTTTTAAGCAGAGAGTCAAATTTTTGAAAAGCTGAGCATTTGTAAATATGTTTTCAGTGATATCTGTAGAATCATAGAATAATTTAGACTGGAAGGAATCTTCAGAGGTCATTAGGCAAAGCTCTAGCTTAATGTAGATCTAATTACATCAGGCGGCTCAGGGGGCTGTCTAGTGGAGTCTTGAACACTTCAAAGGACAAATATTCCACACCCTCTCTGTCTGCATGTGCCAGGATTTGATCACAGTCATTAAAAAAAAATATAATCTTAGCATATAAAAATCAAAAATTTCCACAGTCTAACTTCTGTCTGTTGTGTCTCATCCTACCAGCATGCACCTCAAAGAAGACTCTGGCTCCATCTCACATTACATAGTTACAAGACAGCAATAAGGTCTCCCTTTAGCCTTCCCTTCCCTGCGCTGAACAGACTTTCTCCCATCCTTTCCTCCTGTGTTGTGTGCTCAAACCCCATGACCATCTTGGTGGCCTCCACTGGACTAACTTAAGCATGTCAAACACAGCATTGTAGATGGAGTCTCACAGATAAGTGTCAGAGGATCACTTCCCCACACCTGCTGGCCATACTTTTCCATTACAGCTGAGGATGCAAATGGGCTTCTCTGACTGATGTTCAACTTATTATCTTGGAGGACTCCCAGTTCCTCTTCTGTAGAGCTGTTTCTGGCCAACTGGTCCTCAGCTTGTATTGTTGCACAGGATTATTCCATCCTAGATTCAGAACTTGGCATTTGTTAAATTCCATGAGATGCCTGGCAACCCACCTCTGCAGCCTGTCCAGATTTCTTTGGCTAGGGGCTCTGCACTCCAGTGTACTGACCACTGAAGTCAATTTGGTTTTGTCCACAAACTTGTTAAGGATCCACTCCATCCTCAATATCATCCAAGACATTAACAAAGACATTAAACAGTTTCATTCACAGTATTGATCCCTGAGGGATGCCACTAGTTACTGGCTGACAACTGGACTTTGCGCTACTAGTATCAACTCTTTAACAGTCCAGCCAAATTTCCAAGCATCTGTCATTCACTTAGCCAGATTGTATCTAAAAAAGTTGGTGATAATGAGCCTAGGAGACTGTAAAAGAAATAAATTCATAAAGATTGCCTGTAGTCACCTGGATACTACCTCTTGCCTTTCTTGAATGTGGATGCTTCCCATCTCATCCCATGGAGTTGTCACTTAAGTGATCCCTAACTTGCCTCACTCCCACATGGCTTGCTAGTAGGCTCAGGGGTGGGTAAACCTTACCAGTGAAAACTCAGACTGAAAAGATGTTGGAGCATTACAGTGGAGAAAGAAGGTCCCACCTGTTTTGAAAATTATAGCTTTTTTTTAACAAGTATATGCATTTATACATACAGTCATGCACACATACAAGTATGCACTGCCTTTGAAAAAGGCAAGACAACGGTAGAATTAGTTTTAAGGAATAACTGTTTGACACAGTCTTAGCTGTGTGTCTAATGCTTTCGATTTTTGTAGAAAGCCATCAAAGAAGTCAAAGGTGTGGCAGGAGTTTATTTTATTTTTTATCTAATCATCTTTTTCCTGCAGAGGAGTAGTTAAGGATGAAGTCAGTCTTTATTTACCTTAAAATGTGTCAGTATATGTTGAATAGGTTCCTTTCATTTTCAGGCTTTATGAATCAAAGCAAGCTATCCACCAAGTGCTGAAGAGCTAACATTATTAGCTGCTGAGGAAAACTCATTTTTGACAACAGTGCATTTAAAGTCAATGAACACAGTCCACACAAACCAAACACAGCCCATAGCTTCTTTCAAACATTCTTTGCATCATGTCACACTTAGAATGACTTGGAACTTGACATTTTAGCTGCTAAAGGAGCCATCAAAGTGCAGATTGGGCAACCATTTTCCTTAGACAGATTGTAGGGGAAATATTCCTATTATTTGCAAAGCTACTACTGGGAAAAAAAGGGAAAACATTTTATGCTATTTCCCCTTATTTCCAAAGAGCTGACCTATGTTTAAAAGGCTTTACTCCAAGACTTGCATTTGTCACTTCTGGTGTTATTTTAAAGCATACGCATAGCTCTCAAGAGGGCACAAAAGAGCCAACAAGCACCAACATTGCCTATAACAATGGAGAACACATACCTAAAGATTACCTCTTCTAGACCCATCTCTTAGGGGCACTTCCAAATAAAATACCTTCCATAGTACTCAAAATGCTTGAGTCTCATATGACAACAAAAGTAAATTTTAGTTTGTCAACCAACACTTTGAAGAAGTTCAAACTCTTTATTTAGCAATGTTGGCAGACAAGCTTGCTTGACTGTCCTGAGAAGAAGGGCACTAGTAGGACAAATCAATAACTGGCTGCAGAACTGATGTTGGTGATAGGGTCTTGGGTCCTATGTCTGTGGGATCCTGTTTGCAGATCAGTGTCTTCTCTGGAGAAATGGGTTTTGGCTGCTGATCTGGGCAAAGCTATTGTCACCAATGAAATGTATGACCTCATAAAGATGACGTTAAACTAGGAATAGGTTGGGGAGGAAGAGAATAACCAGCAGTCCTGTGAGGAAGTGGTCAACACATTGTGTAGTTGCAGGGCTATGATCTTACTGGCATCATGGAGATGTGGTTGGGTGGTTCCCATGACTGGAGTCTTGTAATGGAAGGATACAGGCTCTTTTGGAAGAACAAGCAGAGAAGATGAGAAGGGCACGTTGGTCTTTATATGAGAGAGCAGCTAGAGTGCATGGACCTTTTATGGGAATGGATGGGGAACAAACAGAGAGCTTATGAGTCAGGATTAAAGAGATGGCAGGGACAGGGGACATTATAGTACACATAGCCATTTGGACAGGGTCCTGGCAGCCTGCTTCAGACATGCTTCAGAAGGGACTTTGGACATGATGACCACTAGAGGCTTCTTCTAACCTCCACCATTCTGTCATCTCAGGGCTTTCACTCCAGTGACGAGGGGCAGGTACTTTGCCCCTGAGAGAAGTTCTTGGAGTAGCTGAGTCAAGTTGCTCCATTGGCACTGAGGAGATCGCATGGGTTCTTCCTATTGCATTGTGCTCAGGGCATCAGCCTCTCATCACAAGACCCAAGAAATCTAAGGTTTAAACCCACTCACAAGGCCATGAGAAGGTGGCAGCTGTCCTATGGAAAAGGTTTTCTCACTTTGAAAGGTTGTCAGCCTTCCTAGTTATGTTGCCATTACAGTGGCAGCCCCTGACACTCCTGTAGTGACACCAGGAACTGGGTGTGACTGCCTATGACCTCAGTTCTTTTCAGTAACTGCAGGCTCTGTCCCTGAACATTTTGTCCAGATCCAGTTTCAACTCTTCCGTAATTCTGCGAATGGGGAAGTATATAAAAATCTTATTAGAGTGTTGTTATGTACAACTAGATAGACATGTTGTAATCATGAAACACAGATTTTAAAAGTAACAAATTTTAAAATAGCATCATGAGATAATATCCTCTTTTGACAGTCTGTTCATGCTGTGCTTGATGCACCCCAGGGCGCAGCATTCCAGGACACATTACTGATTCATATCGAGCCCACTACCGACCAATACCTTTAGATCTGGTTCTGCAGGGCTACTCTCCAGCCACTCTTCTCTCACTTTATACTTCTGACCAGTGTTACTCCATCCTACATGCAGAATTCGGCATTTGGAGTTGTTAAGTTTCATCCTATTAAGCATTGCTCAGTGGACCAATCTAGCTAAATCCCTCTGCATGGCCTCTTGTCTCTTGAGAGAGACAACAGCAAAACTCACCCAGTTTTGTATCCTCAGCAAACTTGCCAATAGTGGATTCAACTCCTGTGTCCAGACCATGGATAAATACATTGAACAGAACTGTCCCTAAAATTGAGCCCTGAGGAACACTGCTAGGGTTTTATCATCAGCCAACCGTAGCCCCATTCACTACAACCCTTTGAGCTCTGCTCTTCAGCTAGTTCTTCATCCAGTACACCATGTACGCTCAAGTCAGTTGAACAACTTGGCCAGAAGGACACTGTTAGGAAAAGTATCAAAAGCTTTAGTAAAATCCAGAAAAACTGTATCTACCACCTTCCCTTCATCCACAGGTTGGGCGACCTTATCATGGAAGGATATAAAATTGGTTAGAGAGAGCATTCCTGTGGTGAACCCATGTTGACTGTTGACTGGTTGTGGCATTATTCTCTAGATGACTTAAAATGGCACCCAGCATAACCTCTGTCATTTTTCTAAGTATTAAGGTTTGGTCTATGGTTTCCTGGGTCTTCCCTTGTAAATTCAATAACATTATCTAGCTTCCAGGCAGCAGGGACGTCCCAAGACTCTCAAGACCTTTGTAGATCATAGAGAGGGGTCCTGCAGTAACATCTACAAACTCTGTAAGTACTCTGGGATGAATCTCACCGGACCTCATAGGCTTATAAATCCGTAGCTGACCTAACTCATCCCTTACAATTTCAATGTCCATAAATGGAAAGTCACTGGTTCCACAGTCATGGTCCTCTTACTCAAAGGAATGGATAGCCCAATGTCTATTAATAGTAATAAAGACTGATGCAAAAAGCATTTAATGACTCTGCTTTTTCTTCATCCCTACTTTGCAGATGAGTATCTTCATCAAGTATTGGTCTAGTATTTTTCTTAGTCCTCCTCTTGATACTAACTTTAAAAAGACTTTTGTTGTCTGACACAACATGGGCCAGTTTCAACTCTAAAAGAGCTTTGGCCTTTCATGTCTTCACATATACGAACCACAGCTCTGTACTCTTCCTGCAAAGCCTGACCTCACTTCCAGAGTTCATACAATTTCTTTTTCTTCCTGAGCTCCACAACGAGTTCCCTGTTCAGCTAAGCTGGTCTTCTGCCCAGCTTGCTTGACTTACAACAATGGAATTTTCTGTTCCCGTGCTTTTAAAAGGTTGTTCTTAAACACTGACAGGCACTTGTGAACCCTTAAGCCCTCAAAAGTAGGTTCCCAAGGGCCACTGCTAACTAACTCCCTGAGCAGCTTAAGAAGTTTGCTCTCTTAAAATCCTGGGTAGCAACTCTACTGAACTTTCCTCTCATTATACCTGAAATTTTAAATTCAACCATCACTGTGGCCAAGGCATCCAGTTACCAATACATCTCCCATGAGTCCTTTTCTATTCACAAATAACAAGTCTAGGAGAGCATCTTTCCTAGTTGGCTCACTGAGTAGTTGTGACAAGAAATTACTTTCAACATATTTCAGGAATTTGTCAGACTTGCTTGTGACAGCAGTATATCATTCTCAGCCGACGCCTGTGAAGTCAAGATACCCCCCAAAATTGTGACATTCTCATTATTTGAAGATATGAGGTAGCAGTTTTAACCTTTCTTCATTTTAATTCTAAGGGCTAAAGTTAGTACAGGATTCATATGGGTATGCTGAGCAACTGAACTGGATTTTCAGTTTATTTGCACTGACAGAACCATGCAGTACAACAGGAAGGCATGCTCTTTGTTGCCCTTTCCCCATAGCCTTTGCCTTCTCCTGAGGGCCCCCTTGGCACCCTTCAGACTGACACAGGTACAATAGACTCTAAATAGTGCCAAGTCATTCCTGGTTGCACCAAGCTGAAATTACTCCCAAAGCTAACAAACAGTGACGCTCAATTGTGGCCAGAAAGTCCAAGGCCTTTCTGTTGGTGAATTTCATTTCCAAAAGAAAGGGTCAAAACAGCGCCGAGTAATTCTAGTCTAGTTGATTCATGAATGATCCCTCTATGCTACAGAATAATTAAACAAAGATATCTGACTTTGATAGTTATGCATCAAAATGTATAAGCAGCTGAGTGAGGCTTAGGATCTGGACAATAATGTAACAAATTTATTTTGCTTGTATAGTGAACAGCAGTTACTGCATGTTACATTAACTGATGACCTGTAATTATTGAGTTTTCATAAAATTGGTTTATTGATCAATAATGTGTTCTAGGCACCTGTTCTGATGACACACACACAAAAAATGAGAAGCCTATCGCCCTGTTAGGTTCTGTAGAGAACCATAAACAGTTTTGAATCAGGCAGATAATAAAATGCAAATTACTCTTGTTTACATTAATTTAAGATTATAGCAAAGGCCAACAACCAGTGAATTCACTTGCAAGGCAGAAGCATTTATTTCTAACTCATTGTGGAGGTAAGGTGGAAGGGTTCAAGGCACACATGAAGATTTAGCCATTATTTGGAATTCACTAGATTGTGCTGCTTCTGTCACCCTTGCAACTTTAATAACCACTCATACTCAGGAAAAGAGTCAAGCACAGCATATTTTCCCAAAAGCTCATTATGCTGCCATTTACTTCTTTCTCACTCTCTTTTAATCTGTGTTCATTATAGAGGATATTTATGTGTAAAACAGTGCCTGCTTTCCAATCAACTTTCTCCTTCCAGCTCGGTCTATTCAGCGCTAGCAATAACCCAGTGACATATGCATTGAATGACAGATTATGACATCAGAATCACCTCAAGGGTGAATCTCATGGAATCAGTTAAAGTT
>VZTU01025498.1:0-11382 GCA_013400835.1 Zapornia atra | reverse complement strand
ATCCCAGAAAACATTTTGCTATTGATAGACAGATTGGCACTTACAAAAGTGGAAAGGATGCTCGTCTGGGCCACCATCAGAGCTATGTAGAGGCACAGAGCAGAGATGAACATGCTTGTGGCACAGATCAGGGGATCAACTTTATTGTTTATCTTCCTTAATCTTCTTGCAGCTTCTGCCCCAGCAACAACTCCCAAGATTCCTGTCCCAATGGTGATACCTCCAAATATTATGCTGGTGACAAAGCAAAGGATCCAGTTGAACATAATATGACCATACTGTGGGGAAAAAATGGTGTTAGCTTATACCTTTAGTTTCAGAGGAATCTTTAATGGGGAATTTTATTCCACTTGATCTAACCCTCCCATTCCTTCTAAATGGCTTTAACTCCGAGCCTCAGTGGAAGGTATGCCTCTGCAACCCAGGCTTTATCCTGTGGAGTAGATATTTTCCCTTTTACAGAGCAGGTGTTATGCACCCAGGCTCAAAGAAACCTCTTCCCAGGCTGACCTGGCTTGGACATCCAGCGATTTAGAGGAGATACAGACTCTCGGTTGCCCTGTGAACCAATCTACTCAGTCATCCCTAAAGCACAGATGGAATAACTCTGTATCACAGTCTGCTGTCCTGGAAGAGATGCTATCACATGGGATTATATACATCTAAATTATAACCCTCTAGTTAGCACAGCTGAGATGAGTCACTTCTCTGACTACGAGAAACATCTCCTACTTCCCAACAGAGTTGAAAGAAAACAGAATAGTTAACTAGTGGGAGGTTCAAGTAGCATTATCTGAACACCAAGCTTCAAATGCCACTCAGCTTTTTGTGTCTGCAATTGCAAATGTGTTCTCCAGGAATGAAAGGTTTGTGTTTTGAAAGTAGGTGTTTGAATAGCTTAGAAGATTCAGCTTCCATGTATGCTTTTCTCTCTGTCCCAGGTGGGATCCTAATGACATAGACAGCCTCTTGCAACAAGAGCAGTGGTGCCACTGATTGATTAATGCATCATAATTCTCCCAAGGCAAACAGGGACAGGAGCATTGTGTTCTGAGCACAAGTGCTTCTACATATTTCAGAGAGCTACATGCTAAGTTTGTGCATATTCCTAAGCTTGCTCTGACTGCAAAGCAAAGTAGCCAGCCAGGACATGAGCTATTCCTTTAAGCTACAAGGCATCTACTTTGGATTTTTTTTTTCTTATTAGGAAAAACTCAATAATCCTACAAGAAAAAAACAAAAGAAAACCAGAAAGTATTGCTATATAAGATAACAAATTTTAAGCATATTTGTACTGCAAGTTCTTCAGTATTCTGATCCATCACCCATTATAGCTTGATAGTGACAATGTAGATTGTCACCAGGCAGTATAACATAGTGATTTGTCTAGGCATGTTCCAAGGTGACTTTAGTTGATGGAAGCATTCATGGAACTGTGTTTAGAAGACTCATGAGTTGTAAACTGCAGCTGAAATAAAGATACAGATGGGAAAAAAAGGGAACAGACAAAACCAAATCCAAGCACAGCTCAGTTGACCGGGAGTGGGAAAGTATGGAAGCCCAGTTCTAAGGAAAGGCTTCTATGGGACTCTCTAAGGAAAGGCTTCTATGGGATTCTTTAGGGTCTTCGAATGCTCACTTACCTTTCTGATCTGTTCAGAAGTGTCTGCACAAAGACCTGAATAAAACCTTCCCAATGCCTATTTATCTACCTTGCAAGGACTGAGACCTGAGTCAGCCATGGTGTCATTTGAATTTGTGTTTCCAGGGAGTCTAAGTGAAACAGCCCTGATCCTTAAACAAAGTGTGCAGCTGCTGAACAGCCAGAGGGGAAACCCTCCTTAAAGTATCCTGGGCAGGTCTGGGAACATGCAGCTCAGTCCTTCCAGCACCACCAGCTACAGGTCTGACATCATCATTCATATTGTTCCTTTGCATCCTCTGGAATAACAGTCTGAAACCAGCTGTATGCTGCTTCTGGCACTACCTCATGCCAAGGTTATTTTTACAGCACCATGTAAGAAGCAGTACATGAGGTTAAACTATCAGGGGCTCCATTTTACTTCCCTGAAGACCATGTCTGCTCTAGCAACACTACCATGGAATAATAATTCAGAAGGTGAATTAGAAAACAAAACACAGGCTAACACCTTCAGCTTAATAAAAGAAGCATTTAAACTCTGTCAGTTAACAGTTTAAACAGTTCAACCTCCCTTCTCTGCCTACCCTGAGCCAGGCTCTTGAGGTCACTCCCTTCTGCAGCATAATTCACTACTAAGTAATGTGCCAGCAGTGGCATCCATGGAAGGACAGTTGCATTTCCCACTGAAGTACCTGTGGATGCCAATTTCATCCATTCAGCTACACATGGAAACCACTTTTGAGTTGACCCAGTTATTCTATTGCAGAAAGGCAAAAGAACCCAATTACCAAAGGAAACACTCAAGGGATGATTACTGCTTTTCCCTTTAATTGTCTTTGCCTGGAAAGACAATGTAATAATAAGCAGTTAGTTCTTGGAAATCCACTGTGAAGGCAGATACTGAAATCTGATTTGGGATGCCTCCAGAATAAAGCTAGGGACACTTGTGTGGAGACCACTGGTAGGGAGTCAGCACATGGAAGGGCAGTGTCCCAGGGCTCCCTGTTACTGAGGGCAGCCATGAAGACTCCAGGGGAACACTGAATACATTTTACTATTAGAATCATAGAATCATAGAATGGTCTGGGTTGGAAGGGACCCCATGGATCATAGAGCTCCAACCCCCTGCCACAGGCAGGGCCACCAACCTCCAGGCCTGGAGCTACACAAGGTTGCCCAGGGCCCCATCCAACCTGGCCTTGAACACTTCCAGGGACGGGGCATCCCCTACTTCTCTGGGCAGCCTGTTCCAGCACCTCACCACTCTTTCTGTAAAAAACTTCCCCCTAATATCTAATTACCCCTTCCCTCCTTTAGCTTTAGTCCATTCCCCCTTGTCCTGCCAGACAAGATAACACGTTGTAAGGAAAAAAATTCTCTTCCTAGTTTGGAAAAAGTGATGTCCAAAAATATGTGTTATGATCACTCCAAAATCCTCTCTTACTGTAAATGCCCCTTGCCCATCCAACATTTGATACTCATTAATGAATCTTTATTGATGTGGATGGCCTCTTTAAGTGGAACTTTCCTGGCAGCTACTCACAAGTCCAAATTAGCCTGTTTTGATCTAATGAGATGATACTAGATCCAATTCATTGAGCTTGCTTTGTGGTGGGAGTCACAATGATCTGGCCAACATGGCAGGAGTTTTCAAACCAGACTAACAAGAAGGTAATAGGAAAAATACCAAAACACAGGATCTAAGCATATTTATAAGGGTATTTAAGTAGCTTGGGATGCACAGTCAACTGTCAGCCAAAGCCTCCATGCAAAAGCTGCTCCTTTCCCTGCAAGTGTTCCACTTTACTTAGAGCTGGCAGCATCTGAGTGGTTATAAACAAACAAACAGGAGTATCTCAGCATACCTGGAACTGCTGTTTGGCAGTAATAGCCAACTGCCTGCACAAGAAGTGTTCACAGTCACATCCCACCTCCCGCCCTTGGAAAGAAACAGTGATGTAGCACTGTGCAGTGTTTCCAGGTGTGTTTCCATAGCTGTGCACACCTCACCTGTTAGATGAATTGCATGATTCTTGGAGGCATGGTGATACGATGCCCTGGACAACCTGAGCTCTGTAAAGGAACAGTGGTACCCACATTCCCAGGGCTCCAGTAATGAAGGCCATGGCAGTCAGACCCAGCGAGGACCAGACAAAACTCCAACTGGAAGTCAAAAGAAAGGAGAGATACAAGAAGGACTGGAGTGTGAGGGAAAAGGGAAGGCCCACCTGCAATAGCCAGGATTTCAAGCATAACAAAACAGCTCATTCAGACATCTTACAATCAAAATGCACACCCTTGAAAATATGAATTTTGATCAGGTTTTATCTATCAACTTGAACAGTGAAATATCAATCAGACCAAAGAGCACGACCTACTGATTGCATGCAAAACCCCACTCCTGCAGATTTCAACTGCCAACTTCTGCTAAAACAATTGCTGTGAAATTTCTGATAGCAGAACCACAACAGTAGAGAGTGGGCACAAATTTAACAGCTTAGTAGCTAAATGAGAGTGTTCTGTGTGGAAGTATAAATGCCTCAGAATGGTTTTAAGTTGCTTGTGTATCCAGTATAAATGGGAGCAACACACGGGTCTCCCAAACTGTTCAGATGCAGTGGCTGAAGACCTCCTTAATTCTACCTAAGTAAAAATAGACTCTCAGTCTTCACAGAGCTTTCAGACAAAAGAAGCAGCATTTTTAAAAACTGTCCAAATCTTGTCTTATTCCTGCCCTAGTCTATGAGCAAAATAACTTTTTCCTGGTGTCTTTCTAGTTAACAGTTCAGGAGAAAATCATAGTGGAGGTCAATAGGGAGGTGTGACATCTTAAGACTAAATAAAAGTCCTGCAAATAACCAGGTGACTGCTGGACTAGAGGATTCTAATTCTTCATCTTTGAAAGATAAAGGGTTTTGGACCTGATTAAAATGAGAACCACCTGGGTTTTGACAGTATACCCTTCCTTATGCTTTGGAAATCAATTGCTAAAGGAAAAGAAAATTAAAGTCTATTTTTACAATATTGCTGGAGGTTTGTAGGGAACATCTTTGTAGGGAAGCAACTTTGATGATAGTCTAATTGTTGAAATGTCAGAAAGGTTTATTTTTTTATTATGGAGTGTTCATTTTTTATTCACAGCTGCCTACAAACCGACCCAACAGACCAGGTCTCTAACGTGCTTGCTGTGCTGCATGCAGAGAGGATGCAGAGGGAATCGTCAGTTAGAAAACGCTGGATCCTCTTCAAAAGGAACACTCCAAAGACAGACCGGGTCCCAGGAAAGCAAATCCTTTAACCAACAGCATCCGCGGGGGCGCCGGCACAGCAGCCCCCAGGCACAGCCCGTGCGGAGCCGGCTCTGGCGCAGCTGCACAGCGGCACCTGCTGTTCTTCAGCCGGACCCCATCCCGCCCTCCCAGCCCCTGGCACAGCAGGCGCACAACCAGCGCGTACAGAGGGCTTGAGGTGTGCTCATCCAGCCTTCCTCTGGCACTAAGAATTACAGGTAAAGTTACACTGGAATAACACACACTTTTACCAAGGTAGCTTACTCTACATGCTAAAGCAAGAGGGGAGGGGAACCAGCAGAAAGTGGAGTTGGATTTAAACAGGAGCACACTGCCATCAAAACTTTGCCTCCTTCCCCCTCTAAAAATGGGAGAATAACAAAATAAAGCAATTTTTGATCTCTTGTATAGTGTTCCTGTAAAAGAGTGGAAGGTTTTTATTAATGAGGTTTCAACCATCTTGCATACAGCATGTGATAGGAAGGAGCTGAGTGGGATGTGATGGTTGTGTTTCTAATCAAGGAATGGTCATTCCTCAATGGAGGGACCCTTTGATGCTAAAATCACTTACTTCTTGGCAAGTGATATGACATCCTGCCACCAAGTAGTCTTGACATTTCTCTGTGCACCTGGTTTCTCAGCTGCTACTCGTATTGTGCCAGAGATGCTGAGTGCTCTGTGTGCTGCTGTTCTTCTCTGGGTCCTGTGAGGGACCAGCAGAATCAGAAGAACCAGTGCTAGACCTCCCATGCAAGGAGTTACCTGTGGACACAAGGTTGGTTAGATCAAAGATACCTTTTTCCTCACAGTGAAAATTCCACAGCAATTCAAATTCACTGTTAGAATGACATTTTTGAGAATTGCAGATGTATCAGAAGCAGGTGTGGGTTGCTGCTTGTAGGTCATACTTGCAAAGAAGAGCAACTTTGGCCATTTACAGTGACACAACCACTCCCCCTGATTTTTGAGAAAAAACATGTGAAGAAATAAACCAGTACTGTGGTACCTTGACCATAAATGCAAGAATCACTGATGCTGTCATCAGTGTTACCTGGCTAACAGCAGACTGCTACTCCAGTAAACATTCTCCCCTACTCATCCTGTACTTGCTTCCAAGCACATTTTATAGATAAGTTAGGAGGATCTGACAGGTGCTTCCAAAGCACTAGGTGTTCAGGATGGAGAAACGTCATGATGACATGAGCAGAGCAGAAGAGGTTTTTCTCTTGAAACTCTCAAATCACAGAAGTTGTCCCCAACAGCATTTCAGAAAACAGGATCTCTCTATTGTCCTTGAAGAATGATACTGGTGCTATCAGTATAATGACCACTTAACCTTCAGTTTGCTGTCTGAGGGGGTCTTGGCACACTGGCAACCATTCCAAGTGTGTTCTCAGGTAAGAGGAACACCAACACCTGCCCTGGCTGCTGTACAATTTCACCTATGCCAGCTTTCATTCTGCAAGAGATAGGCATAAATCTTCTGCTTGCCCTGCAGGAAGAGTTCTCTTAGACTCCAAGTTCATGACCAGTCAGACAGCAGAAAGTCCTTCCACTGCTCACCTCTTTTAACACAATGAGCATAATCCAAACCCCAGTGATGATTCTGATTTTACAGCAAATGGCTCAGCCCCAGGAGTGGAAGGGAATAACTCACCCTGAATGCCCAGTGCCAGTCGCCTGTGACCTTTGCCATGCCAGCTGCTAGGACATAACCAAGACCACTGTAAGCAACAGAAAGGAATAACCAGTAGGCACCAAAGAATTCTTGCTGGATGAAAAGACGTGTCTTGCCAGCGAAGGAGAGCACAGAGAAGTACTCTGTCATAGTTTTCAGAATGGATAAATGTAAACCCTCATGGTCTGTACTGGTCTATTTGCCAGCCAGTATTTAAAAGAGAGTCTAACCTCCTCAGAGCAAACTTGAGATGATGGCAATAATGTCCCAGATTCCCCTTGGAACACACATTCTGTAGAATCTGAAAACCTAGATCAGGCACTCCATGAAGCAGTTTATTATTTACTCTTTTCTGTGCTAGCCACATGAATTAAACCCTGCAGGAATTCCTTTCATTTTAATCTGCTTTCTGGGGTTAGCTTTGACTGCCTGCTCTAATAAAGAGTATATTTCCAACAATTTTAAAAGGCCCTTCTCCACCTCTTCTTCAGACAAAATGCCAATTTAACTAAAAGAAGAGAGGGATGTACCAGTTGCTCCTTAGGAGACATTTGATGGAGGGTTCTTGAAAAATCTGCCAAGTAAAAAATAATATCTAAAAGCTTTTGTTTTCCAAAACCCAGTTTCAGAATTTAGATCCTCCCTGAAAAATGTTGGGGGGAAAAAAGAAAAATTTTCTTCAAAGTAAATACAGAAATAGATCTAACCAGATCTATTTACACACATTAAGCCTTTTTGCAAAAGCCAATGCAGGTATACAGCAATATCCATGTAATCAAGGCTTGGGGTATATTGAATTGCAGGCATGGTCAGAATTTCAAAAGACTGGTCAGTTACTAGCAAGAAAACCAACCTTCCCACTGGAATGAAGATATAGAAGACAGATAACATTGTGGTCCTTTTTCCTTCCTCAAACAGGTCTGCAATGATGGCAGGTGCTATTGTGGAATAACTGGCCGTGCCAATGCCAACTAGTCCTCGTGACAGAAAGAATATCCAGGAATACTGCAGGCAAAAGACATATTACATATAGTCCAAAACCACCCATGCAAGAAAGAAAGCAAGCTTACTATTAAACAGGTGCACTTTAGTGGATCAATTGTGCCAGAGAAAATAAGAATTCAACTGCCTTTTCCATCTGTCTGGATTCCCTCCACTCACACCCGCTTCCCTCGCATCCCGCTGCAGTGCCTTCCACTTCCTGCACAGCAGTGACTTCTTAGAGTGACACTCAGGGGGAATTACAGGATAGGGACAAGAGACCACAAGCTTGCTAAAGAAGCTGCTACATTGTAGGGTCATAATCAGCAAGCAGTCAGGTAAAAACAAGGTGCCATCAATTGCAAGAGCAAAGTGTGAGCTCTCCATTGGCTCATCCCATAAGCGTTCCTGCACAGTCCATTCAGTGCTCAGGGAGCACGTGCTCACTGACAGCTTTTCCAAACGTGATCAGGGAAGGACTTGATCAGATCCTGAAAGATGTATGCAGATTATATTCATAGGACCCTCAAAATAGCAACATACCAATTCATTGATGAACGAACTGCCTAATGTTACACTGGACCAGAAGAAAATACCAGATCCAAGGATGACTTTCCTGTTGTACCGGTCACCGAGGTATCCAAAGACGGGGGCAGCCAGCATGTAACACAAGATGAAGACTGGAAATCCAAGAAGAAGCAAAGAAAACATTGCTCAAATTATTTGTACTGTATGTACTCCTCATCCCTCAGACAAACTCAGGTTCATTTTTAGGGCAAAGGTTAAAGGCAAACTGAGTTTGCAAAACTAGCAGATAAATTGATATTTAGAAAAGGATACAAGCAGATTAAAAAAACCAAAACCCAAACCACTATAGAAAAATAAAACATGACAAATCATAGAATCCCAGCCTGGTCTGGGTTGGAAGGGACCCCAAGGATCAGGAGTTCCAACCCCCTGCCACAGGCAGGGCCACCAACCTCCAGGCCTGGAGCTACACAAGGTTGCCCAGGGCCCCAGCCAACCTGGCCCTGAACACCCCCAGGGACGGGGCACCCACCCCCTCTCTGGGCAGCCTGTTCCAGCCCCTCACCACTCTCTCTGCAAAGAACTTCCCCCTAAGAGCCAATTGAAACCTTCCTTCCTTCAGCTTCACTCCATCCCCCTTGTCCTGCCAGTGTCTCCCCTTTGAACAAGCTGATTCCCCTCCTGTTCCTCNCAGGGCAGAGCAGAGAGGGACAATCCCCTCCCTGTCCCTGCTGCCACCCCTCTGCTGATGGAGCCCAAATGCTCAGGTTCTGTATTTCTGGAGAAATTCCTTCACCTTTTGTGATTCACATCTGTTGGGAGTTTTGAAGGACTCAACTCCAGTCCTCAGTGAACTTTCAGTTTTGCATTACAGTCAGCCTGCCCACAAGTGGAAGTGAGCAATACCACACACAGAGGAACTAGAAGAAATAAGTAACTAAACTGTGTTTTAGGACCAGACCACACAAATGCAATGCAAAGTAAACCATCTGGACTTAAGAGATTTTACCTGTTTGCAGCAGACCTGTATCCCCATCACTGAGTCTGAAGTATTTCTGCAGATCTAACAGGATCCCTGCAACAGAGTCAAACACTGAATGACAGCAAAGTACCCTGCTCATTCCTTTTGTTTCTATTGATCTGACAACTCAAAGATTGATTGCAAGAACAGGGCTTGCAAGAACTGCAGTACATTTAGCTTGCAATCCATATTGGTACAACTGTTAATATGTTCTATATATACAGTATTCAAATTAGTGCATGTTGGATTATTTCAGGATGCAGATGGCAACAGTATTCATTAGTTGATGGGGCTAAATCAGCCCACAGCCAGAAAAATACTGGTGTAATTCGGGTCATAGAATCATAGAATCATAGAATGGTCTGGGTTGGAAGGGACCCCATGGATCATAGAGCTCCAACCCCCCTGCCACAGGCAGGGCCACCAACCTCCAGGTCTGGATCTACACAAGGTTGCCCAGGGCCCCATCCAACCTGGCCTTGAACACTTCCAGGGACGGGGCATCCACTACTTCTCTGGGCAGCCTGTTCCAGCACCTCACCACTCTTTCTGTAAAAAACTTCCCCCTAATATCTAATTAACCCTTCCCTCCTTTAGCTTTAGTCCATTCCCCCTTGTCCTGCCATTATCTACCCTTTTAAAAAGTTGAATCCCCTCCTGCTTATAAGCTCCCTTCAGGTACTGGAAGGCTGCAATGAGGTCCCCCCGCAGCCTTCTCTTTTCCAAGCATGTAATTCTGATCATATTTCCATGCCAATTTTGCAGAGATCTGTTGAGATATAGATAACTGTGGATTTACAAACTCTGGGATTTTAGTGGTGACAACAGACAAGCCTCACCAGAAGTGATCATCTCTATTTGTGATAAAGGGCTGTCAGACATTCTACCTCTATTGCTAAGCATTCAATAGCTGTGGGAAAATGTTAGAAGAGTGGTCCAAAAGTGTGGAAGAAAGTCACACAAGCAACAAACTGGGGGAAGATCCATGGATCTGGCTCCCCATGGATGTATGAATGCTGCTGAGACAATAAGGTCAGTTTTATCTCTGTATCATGCAGAGGCTGCAGAGATCTAGTGTCTCACCTATCTTGCATTTCTGCATTATATTCCTGGGGAAAAAAAGAAAAAAAAAAAGCAGAAGACACTGCTTTGAATAAGCATACCTTTACTTTGAGATTGAAATATAGCAATTAAAAAATAAATTTCAGTTTTAGCTTTGCCAAACCAGCCAAAATCAAAACATACAGAGAATGAAGCCACCACTTCAGAAAATGAGTTTGGTGTAAATTGTCTGTTACGTTCACAAAAGCTGGTCTGCAGAGAATGAAGCTCAGGGGGAGATGAATTCATTCAGAGGTACTTACTCTGCTCCTACAGTGTGTTTTACATGCTCTGCCATATGCTGTGCTGCTGCAGCCACTTAAAAGTATTCTTAAACCAACTAGTTTAAAGCTCACTCCATGTTCTCCCCTACAGCAGCATAATCAGTCTCCTCACTGGTTACTGATGAAACCTGAAGTCAGTGTAGATCAAGGTCTAGAGCAACAGCAGCACCAGAGGTTTTATTGCTGTTTCTCAATGACTTTTGAACATATTCTGCATTTAGGGTTTCCCTAATAGTCTCAGAGGTTTAAGTCAGTGATGTCATTTGAACATTTTGCATAATTAAAAAGGACAACCAATTGTATCTGTTCTTTCTGGTAGCTGATTATCAGCACACAGAAATACTGCATTACAGGAGCTTCAGTTTTGGACTAACAGTATTCAGAATAAATGACAGCTAACACAAGACTTGAACTGAATGATTTCACCTCAAGCTAACTCTCTGAAATGTTATCCCCTCCACATAACTGATGTAACCGCACTGACCAGTTATTGGCACATCTCAAAGCACTGATATGAACAGAGTAACAGATCAGAGGGGGAAGAGTCTGCATCATCACTGCTTTTAACAAACTGAAGCCTCAGTTCCACCAGAAGAATAAGTGGAAGCACTTGTTTTCTGTGTGAAGGTTGATGCAAACTTTGTGAAACCCCAGTAGCAAAACTGCCCAGAAACCACAACTCTGTAACTGCCATCAGCTCATTTTAAACAGCTCCCCAGGCCTCTCCTTCCCTTCCCTGTTCACTTCTACTGGGAGATATGTTCATACATAGGGACAACCAAACCCAAAAGGGACAAGTGGAGAATTATGCAATGCAGCTGAATGCTAGCAGGTGAACAGTATAGAATCATAGAATC
>VZTU01025496.1:12902-33455 GCA_013400835.1 Zapornia atra | reverse complement strand
TCTTGGGGTCCCTTCCAACCCCCGGGAAGGGTGCCTGAGGGCTTTCACATGGAGGACCTCAGCTACACTAAGGTGTCAGTGCAGGCGGCTTTAAATAGCAATCTGAATTCTCTTTAAATTGTATTTGATAGAATACCAAAAGCAGCTTTGCTCACTTTTCTCCTACCTCTTTCATAGCTGGAACCGCTTTGCTTCATTTTCATTTTTTAAGGCGAACTTTTAAAGTTTTTTCCTTTAACAGTGGTTTACCTCTTGGATGTTTTTGTTTGATTTATTTAACATATATACAGCTTGTAAATGCATTGTTCCAAACAGCCAGCATTTCTGATCAGAACAACAGCGATTTCTGATCAGAAGAATATTGCTCATTCCTGGTTTTGAAAGCATTTATGATACTGGGGATGTAAATGAAAGGGGTAAGGACTATTTTATGTTAGGAATTCAAACCCAATTTACCATTCTTCTGCCCTTCAGAGACTGTGTCTGCTATCTGTGAAACTGCAGCCTGAGCTCTGTGTAGTTCCCCTGCTCCTTGCTGTACAGTCCTTCCAGATGCTAGTGCTATATTTTCCTGGTATTTGAGTTAAGCTGACTCATTAAGTGGGCAGCATGTTCTAGTGCAGGCTAAGCAGTGGGCACATGTAGACAGGAGCAGGAAAGCAGTGAGTGGAGATTCCTTCGAGAGTTTTGAGCTGTTAAGTATAGAACAGAATTGTATAGTTCATTTGGAAGGGGCTTAGAATGATCACCTGTCCCAACTGCCTGATCACCTCAGCACTGACCAAAAGTTAAACGTGTGGTGAGGGCATTGTCCAGATGTCTCACACACTGACAGCCTTGGGGCATCGATCATCTCTCTGGGAAGCCTATTCCAGTGTGTGACCTGCTCTGGGTAAAGAAATGTTTCCTCAGGTCCCATCTGAACCTCCCCTGGTGCAGATCTGAGCCATTCCCATGTGTCCTATCACTGGATCCCAGGGAGAAAGCCCAGCACCTCCCTCTCCATGTCTCCTCCTCAGGAAGCTGCAAAGAGCTCCTTCTCTCCCAGCTAGACAAGCCCAGGGTCCTTGGCTGCTCCCCACAGGTGATTCCTTCCAGCCCCCTCACAGCTTTGTTCTCTCCTCTGGACACATTCAAGGACCTTCACGTCCTTCTTGCACGGTGGGGCCCAGCACTGCACCCATCACTCCAGGTGAGGCAGCACCACTGCTGAATACAGTGGGACAATCCTCACTTTTGGCCAGCTGGTTCTGCTGTGCTTGATGCCCCCAGGATGGGGTTTGCCCTCTGGGGTGCCAGTAAACATAAATAACTGCTCTTGCAAAAGCAGCTCAAGTCACCCTGCTTTATTTCTGAGATACTCTGTTCTGGCAGTTACCACAAAGCAGCTATGGACCAGTGACAACTGGGGCAGCCTGGTGTAGTTTACCCACATCAGACAAATCAAGGCATGCTTCAGTGTAGTGAACTCACTATTCTGTTCTTATGTATTTTTATTATTTGAAGTGTTTTATTCGTGCTCCAAGGCGGGGGAGAAAAAATCCTGTTTCTGGAGAAGGCTGGCAAAGGTGGTCATACTGTGTAGTTCTTTGAATGCTCTCAGCTCCAGAAGGAGGCAGCCTCAGCCTTAAATGTTTGTATATTGTTTCTGAACTATGAAGGAGTAGTGCTTAGGGTTTCATGCTTATGCCATCCTACCGTGTTTAAACTGCAACCTGATTTTATTTTACTAGTTTTGAGGATGAAGATCTGTTACTATTTAATTAATACTGTGTTGCTTGTAGGAATCACTTTGTATTGCTGGCATAGAATTAATTTTTGTCCTAGCACCTGGTTAGTGCACTATTTAGGATGAGAGCAGTGCCGATAACACACTGATGTTTTAGTTGTTGCCAAGCAGTCAAGGCTTTTCAGTTTCTCCTACTGCCCTGCTATGGCGACCAGCAGAGAGCAACACGCAGTTCGATATGAATTTTAGGTGAAGCCATTTTATTAGGAGAAATCACAGGTTCTATACCTTTATTACTGCCAACGTGGCAAGCTAAAAAACTGCTAATTGGTTACACACACTGTTCACACCATATTGATTGGTTAGTAATTATAACAAGTTCTGATAAACCTCTCTTATAGCTAAATATTGTTAGTTTACCTTTAATACCTGAAAGCATCCTCACACCTGCTGTTTGACCGTCTTATTGTGGTTAGTTCTTAACATGTTCCGTTACTCCCAGATACCTTCCCATAACTGCTTCTTGGTTTAGGGCAGCCTGTACCCCTATCAACAAGGCCGCTGTGTTTTGAGAATGTGATTATTAAGATCCTCTCAGCATGAGTAACTTTTCCTCTCTCATGGGAACAGAAGAATATTGTCAGGGCCTAAATCTTGGGAGAAGAGAGCTAGGCCACTGGCAGGCCTGCTGTCTGCCCTGACACCCTGCTAACAAAAAGACTGCCCAAGACGCTAGGAGGGAGGACAGCTGACCCAGTGTCATGATATTCCATACCATGTGATGTCCTGCTCAATATGTAGCGGGGGCTTGGCCAGAAGGTGGCATGGCTCAGGACTTTTGCTGATCTCTGAAAGCGCTGAATTTAAGGAAGTAAGTGTAGATTGTAAAATAATTGCAGAAACTCACCTGTGTTAATGTCTTTTCTTTCTCTGACAGGCAGAAATTTTCCAGGAATTTACTGTTCAGGAGGAATCGGTGATACTGCGGATCAATTTGTCTGTTCTTCTCGACTGCTTGACCATTTTTGGTACTAGTTCCTTGCCAGGTATGGTGCATATTTACCTCGACGGTGCGTGTGTATCACACACAATCACACAGTGGGACCTGTACGTAGCTATAGGGAGATTTTGGCAGAACTTACAACTTGCACACGTGAAGTCCCTCTGAGCTGGGCAGCTGTTGCTGCTGAGCAGGATCCATCCTCTTTACTGAAGATAATAGCAGTGTGTTCTGTGATGGCGATGGATGGAGAGAGGAGGGGAGCTGATGGGTGTGAGGCTATCTGGCATCACAGACCCCTGCAGCAGGAGATGCTGAAAGAGGCTGACTCAGATTGAAAGACTCAATAAAGGTATATGCCTGTGCAGTATTATAGGGGTAACTGAGAGAGGGATGTTAATGTTTCCTGGAACTGTGTAAGGCACAAAAGAACCACTGACTTTGGGAGAGAACCCTTTTCTGGCATGAGGTCCAGTGAATGGCCCCAGCTTATACATGTGCTGTGTTCTGGGGCTGAACATCTCAAATTATTTCTGTTATCTGGGTAAGCAAACACGTCAGGTACGTTGTTTAGGCATCTCTGGCAAGCCGTGTGATGTTTAGGCTGGAGTTCTGACTTGAGGCCAGTGCTGCCCCCTAGGACTGACACATGCCATGACTGCATTTCCTGTTGACCTATTTTCAGCCCAGGGCCCCAGATCACCCACATCACACATGCAGGTTTGTGCCCAAGAGCAGTTCACTTAAGGAGAAAACCTGGACACAGCTGGCTGAATAATTGCTCTGTGTAGTCAGTATGGACGTAGGGAGTGCCAGGGTTCCCTCTGCTTAGGATGGTACTTCACACTGTCGCAGGCTTTCAGGGGGGCAGGAGGACAGGCTGCACATACCCTTAGTGTACAGCTAAAAGAGCACTGCTTGGGCAAGCTGGGCAGCCTCTGGTCACACGATCACTGTGAGCCTGTCAGTACATCCTGAGGCCCCAGGGGATCTGTGCTGGGCTTACAAATGACTTGGGCTGACTTAATGCCTGTGAACTGTAGCAGAAATCAGCACGCTGATAGAATAGACATTGCTTGGGATTTGTCTTACTAACAAAAAACTTTGTGTCAGCTCTGTAGTGAATGTGATTTCTTTCCTAATATGCTGTGATTCGTGCAACCCTGGCACATCCATCTCCCTCAGAAACATGGGCAAGGGTAGGCACGAATTAGGAGGCGTTCTGGTGCAGATTAGCTGGGCGTGAAGAAGTCTGCAGGGGCTCCGGGTTGTTTCATTTTGCTGCATATCCATTAGCACTTCATAGGGTGTATTGGTTAGTGTATTGGAGTCTGTACAAAACATGCCAAATCAAATTGATCTGTGCCCCATGTGCCAGTAAAATGTGAGTTTTTTGAAGTGACCAGAGGCGCTGCCAAGGTCTCTGAAGAGTATGTGTTTCATTCTCTTTCTCAGGAGCATCGACGGCCCTTAGGATGTGTTACCGTGGTTATGGCTATCCCTTGATGCTCTTCTTGGAAGAAGGAGGAGTAGTGACAGTGTGCAAAATTAAGACTCAAGAACCTGATGAGTTGTTAGACTTTGATTTCTGCAGTACAAATGTCGTTAATAAAATTATCCTGCAGTCAGAAGGTCTACGAGAAGCATTTGCAGAACTGGATATGACCAGCGAAGTTCTGCAGATTACCATGTCCCCAGATAAACCCTACTTCAGGTACTGGAAACTCTGCTTTCAACTCCATGTTCGTGCTTGGCCTCTGTTTGTGAGGACTTTGCAGGATGAAGAAAGGGGAGCTATTTTGGATCACTCTTTATTTCAGGAAGAATTGCAATGAATATCACAGTAGGTGACCTAATTAACATAGTAACGCATGTATTTGCATTCTAGTAAATGTGACACTGCTGGGGACAGTTTTAGCATTTTTAGTTAAATAAAGCAAAACAAACAGCAGTGTTTTGTGAAGCAGCCATCAAGATATGCAAGATGAATGATTCTGATAAATTTTGAGAGAGCTGTGACCAGGTACTGTGAGACTGGGCACCTTTTTGTCTTGCAGGTTATCCACCTTTGGAAATGCAGGCAGCACACATCTGGACTACCCGAGGGACTCTGACCTGATAGAAGCATTCCACTGTAACCAGACCCAGACAAACAGGTTAGGATCAGCAGTCCCTGCCCTCTGTGGCCAGCCATCTGATCTTGCTGCAAAGTTATAAAAACCTGTTGTACTAGTACAGGAGAAGAAAAGATGTTTCCCATCTGATAAAAGTCTGTCTGTGATCAAAAGCTGGGTGCTAACAGTGGCCAGTGTTGTTACCAGGAAAAGGTTAGCTTGTTGCTAGTTGTTTTTTAGTTATTCTGTGGTTTTAACTGGAGGCAATGTCTCATCTCTTTGCACAGTGCATTTTTTCAGATTACTTTTTCCCTCCCCTCAGGTACAAGATTTCTTTGCTTAAACCATCTACAAAGGCACTGGCTTTGTCCTGTAAAGTGTCCATTCGAACAGACGCTCAGGGATTTCTTTCACTGCAGTATATGATCAGGAATGAAGATGGACAGATCTGTTTTGTGGAATACTACTGTTGCCCCGATGAGGATGTTGCTGAAGGAGAACTGTAGGTGTACGTTTTTGTCTGTATTGTATTTGTGGATATGTAAAATGCTATATTTTTTTATAAAAAATATGAAAGCTTTAAATATTTTTTATTTTTTTTTACACTGGGATTAGAAATACAGACCTCTTCTGTACTCCCCTGCAGACATTTCTTAGCCTTGGCTCAAACTGAACTAAAAAAGGAGAAAGGGGAGTGATCTCCTATAGCTGATTCTAGCACAGATGTTAACGTGGTGTTGGTGTAATATGTTGCTGCTTTTTACAGTGTTACCCAAGAATTTTTGGTTGTGTTTTGGTTTTTTTTTTTCTTTGTCTTCTCCTAAGTGATTACACAAGGGAAAATCTGAATATCTGGCTATATGCTAGCCAGTTAACCTTCAATGACTTATAAATAAAACCAAATCTGTCTTTAAAGAGGATGACATTTTCAAACTGATTTCTTAACAGCAGCAGGTGGTTTCTTTCTGCCAAATGATGACATGTTTTGCTGGTGAATCCACTGGGCTCCTCCTCATCTTGATTAATTCTTAATACAACTCAGTTCCTTAGAGTTTTGTCTGATGCCAGTTTACCCTGGACAGTGAGGTGGGCTGTACTTATGCCAGCAGTTGCACTTCCCTGATGTGAACAACCTGCTCCGAACAAGGGGTCCACCCAACCCGCTGGGCATTGAACCCGATGCAGAGGCCACCGATGGCGCTGACAGACAGACTGAAGCCTTCCTGCCTGGCTGCTGTTGGGTGTCATCCATCAGTCGGGGATCTGCCTGTAGTTTCTACAGCCTTCGGCTGTAGCTGGGTTTTGTTGTTTGTCAGAAGATGAGGTCCTGCTTTGCACATGTGGAAACCAGTAGGTTCGTGTGTTACCAAGTTGATTGGTCCACAATTCAATGGAATCCAAGTCCTTTGGGTTTATTTTAAGTTTAGAATGCTTTTCTTGACCATTTTACATCTTTTGCTTATGTCAGCAAGAGTGTAATTTCAGACTGCACTGTGTCAGCTGTTGAGGTTTGTTGTCTTCTGTCCAGATCATCCATGTACTGCAATACATTTTACATTTGAAAAATAATTACAAGTCTTTACTACAGGAGTGGGAAAGATACCAGATAGTGTAAATTACTCTTACTGTTTTCAGGTTTGGGTTTTTTTTTCCCCAAACTTTAAGTATTAGAAATATTACTATAGTATATAATACTTATATACTAATACTTATAGTATACTATACTAATACTTACAGTATACAACATATACTGTAGTATAGGTGAATTTTGGCTTCCTGTTTAAAGTTCTTTGGTGAAAAAGCCAGTATTAGGTCTCGTTGGGAATTACTAATGTTATCCCTGACTACTAAATGTTAATTATTTACATAATCTCTGGGGGACAGGATAAAAATGAAACAGAATACATCACTTATTTAAATGTGATTTATTTTAGGATATCAAAGTTCATTGTGTTGTATTCAAGGACATTACTGTGGCTTAACATTTGTACTTCTATATAATTGCCTACAGATGTACTGCATTACTTCTTAAAATAGTACTTCTGACAATTTCTTCTATAATACACCAACAGCAATCATGGAAATAGTATCCTGAGAAGTCAGGCCACCACAAAATACCAGAAAGCAACTGTTGCATTTTGCAAATGCTGGCCTGTGCAGATGTGTGGTTTGTGCAAGGCTTAATGTCTGTACCCAACTGGAGTGAGTTGAGGCCTGGGCTCACAGGGTGGGGAGCTGCTGTGCGCCTTCTGCTTTGTGGGTAGACTAAAACATGCGAAGTCTGGGCTGCAGAGTGGATTTAGGATCCACCTACAATGGCTTCTGTTACATCTCTGCCATCAGGCACAGTAAGGTGTAAAGGGTGAAGAAGGGAAAGACTGGAGAGCCACTGTGCATCTTTTTGACCTGGCAAGTTGATTGAACTCTGCATACCTCTGCTCTTGGAGTAGCTTTAATTTCCTGCCACACTTTGCAGGAGATCCAGAGCTCTGGTGACTGCCCCTTTGGTAGTTACCTCTTCTGCTGGGCAAGTCTTTTCCCCTTGCAGACAGTGGGAAACTTGCAGTAGAATAAATGTTTGGTTTGTTTTTTCTCTTTAGTAGTATCACAGGCCAGACTGGTCATAACTCACTTTATGCCCAGCTGCTTTCTTACAGAATAGGACATACAAGTACTCGGCTACACCGCTGGTAAGTCCTGTAAGTAGCTCCTGGAGGTGGGAACTGGAACCAGCATTTTCCACCCAGGTTCATTGTAGCTGTAGTGGGTGCTCGGTGGCTGCTCTGATTGACAGCACTTGGGACTCTGGGCAACCTAGAGGCCACAAAACTAACAAATGACTTTTCCTCCAATTATTTTGACATGGGCTTTTCAGAGTAAGAACTGACCTCAAGTCTTCAAGAAGGCACCTCTTATTCTGCCTGCAGACCACTGGCCATGCTGCCAATTTACCAGAAACCAAAGCAATGGCTTTGGCTCTTGGTCCCAACAATTTTCATGCAACAAAAGACAAGCAATGTGGGCACTGATGTTGCACAAAATTCCCTCAAAGGATTTGAGTGCTATACCTCTAAGTCATGGGAAAGACTCGTCTCTTTAAGTCCATACGGATTTATAAGGAAAGCACTCTTACATTCTTCACTAGATGGGTCTTTAGTGAGGTTAGCAGAGGAGTTGGAAAAGTTGAGATAAGCCACTTGCTGTTTTTCTGTAGGTCTCTGTTTTGAACTTAAATTTGTAGCAGAATGTAAACCCCTAAGAGCCCAGCAGGTGGGTCTTGCTGGAAAAATGTGTATGAATTGTATAAATATAGTAGCAGTAATCAGTGTTTTTTCTGATAGAACACTAACATTAAATTGAACAAATATGTAATTATTTTAAAGCCAGAGCTGTTACAGAATAGAGGCTTGATGCCTTCTTGTTGAGACAAACTCATTTTTATATGAATCTATTTTTGAGTGGGTGTGGGACAGCTTGGGTCTAAGTGGAAGCTAAGGATCACAGCAGGCTGCTCCAGCTGCTCTCTACCTACTGCTCTTTTTAGCCCAGCTCCAGCAGCTAACAGGGAAGTGCTGGAAGGGGCCAGGTGTTGCAGGGAAGTGTAATTGGGTGCCACACAACTCTAGTCTCTTTCTGGAGTTGATAGACAGGGAGACATGCGCTTGAATATGTACCACAGACGTGAATATAATTCTATGCAAGTATCCCAGACCTCAGTGGAGAAATGCACCCAAAGCTGGTCTACAAAGATTGAACTGTGCAACAGAGAAACCCAGAAAAAGTTCACCCTTTTTCTGTACCACTGAAATCTGTCCCCCGGGAGGGCAGAGAGTCACTGGGAATTTCACTCCCTCTGGAGCACAGTGCAGTGGCATTGGGTGAGCTCAGGTCAGTACTTTGGAAATCCCCTGAGCTCCATAATTTGTTTTGCAGATCAAAGCCCCAGGAAAAAAACTGGCATTAAACTTGCTTTGTTGTTGGCTGGCTCTTGCAGACGCCTGGGGGAGGTGTTGGGTCTTCTGGGTGAGGCTGAGGGAAGGTGTGATGATAGCTTTCCATTGAGAATGAATGTAGCAGCCTTCTACCCTTCTGGCTCAGGTGGGACCATGGGGTTTACCAAAAAGCCATCAGAAAGCTGGAGCCTCAGTATCACAGAATGACAGGGGTAGGACAGAGCTTCCCACATTGTATTGCCTATATTTATCTAACCAGGTAACAAATCTGTCTTGCACATACAGGTTTTACCCCATATATGCAGAGTGCAGCACTAGATTTGCAGCACTAAGGGAGGGGGAAAAGCCACTCAACCCAGTCACATCAGCACCAAACTGGCAGTGCTGCTGTCTGCTTGAGAACCAGACAGCTGTCCAGGGAGACAGACCGGAACGTACACAGCTCAGCGCTGCCCCAAAATGAAACTGGAGGAGCTGGCATAGAGGTACAAACAAGGTGGTTGGACATGGGGACCTTTAAAGGTCCCTTCCAACCTAACACATTCCATGAAAGCTGCTCCCACAACCCCCAGGAGTGCAGGTTGAGGGCTCCAGGCTGTGTGTGCTTGCGCAGGTGCTGCAGGAGATGCTTCTGGGCAGGGAGGCGTTGGGGCATTGCACAGCCAGGGATTGCACTGCAGAAGCCTCACCTCACAAGGGCCACCTGCAGTGGGCTGATCCAGACCCGTGCTGGGTAGTTCTTTGCATCAACTGCAGGTTGGGCTGGGACACCACCATGGCCAGGCCCGGCCCAAGCCGTGCAGTGATGGGGCAGTCTCATTCCACCATCTGAGAATACTCCTGGCTGCTTCTATAGGCACAGCCCCACGACTCACCAAGAACATGTTTCTTCTTCCCACAGTCTTAAAATAAGTAGGAGACATTCCCCCCTCCTAACAAGCTAAAGAGAGGCAGGAAGCAGGTCCTGGAGGAGCTCCTGCTGGGTAAACCCAGGCTGCTCTGGGAAGGGCTCCCAGAGAGGCAGCAGTGCACTGAGCTGCTCAAGGGCCGCTGGCTGTAGGCTGTCCTCCTACAGCCGGGACTGGGTGATCACACCTCCTGCTACAGCCAGGACGGGGTGATCACATGTGGCTTTTACTACGCAGCTGCTTGCAGAGGAATTACTGCCAGAGGCATGTGAGTTAGGGAAGCAGCTGCAGAGGCAGCTCTGCCTCTGCCAGCCCTGAGCAGTGATGGGATTTCTTCACCTGGGAGCAAGGGCAGGAATGTGAGAAATGCAGATACCACCATAGCGCAGGACTCCCACTCCCCTGCACGTGTGGGGGACAAGGCAGGACGAGCACTGCCCGGGTCAAGCTGCCCTCCACTGGCACAGGGACCCTGCTGCACCCACGTGCCTTCCCCCCACACCTTCTGAGGCACCCAGCTGTCAACATCTGCACAGGCATGTCTGCACCTGGCTTTGCAACATCTGGCCAACTGTGCTTACACCCAGCTGTGGCACCAGTAGCTGATGAATGCACCACTGCTTTTTTTGGGAGTTACACTTTGAATAGCAAGAGCCCAAGGAGCTTTTTCTAGGGATGGGGCAATGCAGAACTTTGTGCCTTCACTCCCCACACTGTTTCCCAGCTGCAAGGGTGGCTCAGCAGGGAAAGAACCCCAGGCCTAGCTCTCTGTCCCTCCCCTGCTTTTTGTGGGGTTCTGGAAAATGCAGCTCCTCTTCTTCCAGGGATGGCTTGTGGTGGGCAGCAGACTGCTTTCAGAAAAGCAAATGCAGCCAAATATTTTTGGACAGGGCTTCTGAGCGTGCAGCCAGGCATAGGAGTGTTGCTTCTTTAGGACAGGGATGCAGGAAGAGTGCTGGGGCCAAGTCCAGCTGTCCACGGAGAGCGTGTCAGCTAATCCTGAAAGGAAGAGTGACCACAGAGGAGTGACAGCTTCCCATGAGCACACTTGTGTTTTGATGCAGGTGATGCTTTGTCTCCCAAGAGCTGCCAAGCACAGGGTACCAGCTGTGGCATTACTGCCAGGCAG
This sequence comes from Zapornia atra, assembly GCA_013400835.1. NCBI lineage: Eukaryota > Metazoa > Chordata > Aves > Gruiformes > Rallidae > Zapornia > Zapornia atra. The sequence goes on along the minus strand of VZTU01025496.1, from coordinate 22,622 downwards.
GGGTAGCAGCACACTGTAGCACGTGGAGCCCGGTGGGACAGGCAGGAGCAGACAGCTGCCTGCTGGGACGAGGGGAGATGGGCTCCAGCCCTGAGCTCCTGCGGGCAATGATGTCACCTAGATGTGCCTGTTTCCAATCTCCAGCTGCTGGTAGGAGGCCCCATTACCAACCGTCTGAGCATTTCAGGCTGTTGGAAAATACAAGGACAGCCAGCAGTGCAGAGCTGGACAGATCAGTATGCAGGCAGGCTTTTAAGTAACAGACTGAAAAACTAATGATTGTGTAAATACCTGTGTTAAACTCATCAAATAAGAGTCCTTTGGAGCAGCCAAAGGTTTGTAAACAGGGACAGATATGTTGCCACAAAATGCCTCAGGAACCAGAAATGGTATCACAAAACAGATCCTCCTGAAGCCACTGGTGGGACTGGGGACCTCTACTCTTGTACAAAGGGGCAAAACTGACCCCAGGATTCCACCGTCAGGTCCAAGGAGACAGAGGCCAGCCATTTCTCCTAGGGAACGCTTTGTCACATGCTAGTGTAACCCGGGGAACCCATCACCTGCATGTGCCAGGCAAAGCGTGCAGCTCTCTTAACAGGGTAGGACTACAGCTACAAAAAAATGGAATCTCTGGTTTCTTCAAGTAAGTGGGAACTTAGTAAATCACAGATTTTAATTTGCTTCAGTCACAGTTCACCACTGTATATAATTCTAAGACAGTGATTATAGAAATGACTGTTAACAGGAGGAGAATGGTTACTGTCCTGAGAAGAACAGAGTTACAAAACCAAAATAAAGTAGGGGTTTAGTCTGTACTTAGTATCTCTCTCACTTTCAAAAGGATCAGTGAAGGCTCAAAGTAGAGGGGGAGTAGGAGGCAGGGATTTTGAAACTTCACTTCTAAGAACTATTTCCCTGAGAGCTGGCTTGAACCCACGGCATCCCCTGTGACCCGGTGTGCGGAACTGGACACTGTTGCTATGGATGAAGGTTTCAAGATACTCAAACTCTTGAACTGTGGCTTGACATTAAATTCGGAGCACTTCCAGCCTTCCCCGTGGCAGACCAAAACCACACTGAATAGAGGATTTAAACCAACTGATTTTTCTTAAAAGCTTTGTAGCCATTTCTGTTAGAAGAAATATGCTGGTTTGTGCTTGTGCCCGCAGCATTCATGCTGGGTTACATCACATCTGCCTGCACTGCAACTCCAAAATCTCAACACTCCGCTCCTCCAGGAGCTTTCCCATGCAGCACCATGACCCACAGCACAGCTGCTTTGCAGCCTGGATCATAAGACCTCCCACAGCAACGGACTGAGGCCTCACTGACAAGTGAAGCCACAAGGTGCTGCCCCCTTCTCCAGGGCCTGCCCCGTGCTGGGAGGCCTGACCACACTGCCTGAGCCAGCGATTCTCCCGGCAGGACACGGGCCTCACCGTGTTGGCGGGCAAATTGCTTCAGCCTTTGGTGTCTGCAAGGCCAGCACCAGTGCACAAAAATCCCCAGGACTCTTTGGTTGGTCCAACCCAAGCCAGAGCCTCCCCAGGGGCAGGGCAGATGGGCAGAGGCTCACATGAACACACCTTGCTCTACCGCTGGGCAGCTCTCTTCCTGTGACCCACATGGACTCCAGCCTCTTGGCTTAGCCTCCTGCACAGCCTCAGCTGGTACCCCACACTGCTAAAGTCCCCCAAAGAGCAGCTGTTATGGCCTAAATGCAGCAAATTAATAGTGATGGTCATTTATTTAGCTCTGAACCCAGAGATGCGAGGTCACACACCTCCTTCCTCTCACCAGCCAGCTACTGCTTGGGAAAACTCGTGTAACATGAAGTGAGCTTTAGAACTAAATCGCAGTTCCACATAGTGATGTGGCATCTGCCAAGTGATTTCCAGCCAGCTTTTGCACTAGCCTTCTCTTGGTTGCTTCTCCTAGGGCACCGTGCTGTTGTTTGCTGCAGCACACAGCAGCCTGGCTTCCTTGGCTTTTGCTGTCCTGTGCCAACACATAGTAAGTCATCATTTAGTTCACCTGAGGAACCATCCAGGCTTTCTGCCATCACTGAGCCCCATGCTCAGCCAGCAAGAAGTACCCGCTTCTTACCTTGTGCCTCTGTCCATGAGGTACGTGAACAAAGCATCTGGCAGCTGTTCACTCTCCATGTCCTGTTCCTGCGAAACACCAGCCTCGTGGGAACGGCACTTACTGGTGTTCTCAGTTCTCCAGAAGTAGGGCAGTACAGGGAAAAAACCCCAAATGTACTAAAATCAGGTACAGCAGGGGTCTAACGAACACTTCCCTTTTTCTAGCCACAAGCCACACTGGAAGCATGCACACGCTCTGGTGAGGAACAGAACCAGAGGACGCTGCTGTCCTCCTGGTGTGGAGCGTGCTCAGGTAGCTGGGCTCCTCTAAGAGGGTCAGCTGCCCTTGAGCACAGGTATTGGCTATATGTACCATTGCACGTCACTGGAGCCAAAAGACCTGTCCATCAAGGCGACACAGAACACTCCCAAGATGTTTTTGCCCACCTGCTGACAAAATCTGAACTGCTGCTTCCCTCTCCATCTCCTCATGCCCACTTGGGTTGGCAGAAGTGGGAGGCCTGTTGCTGGTGACAGCTCGAAAGCCATCAAAGCCAATGTCATCCTCATTGCCAGCTGATCTGGCATGGCACAGGTTCTGCATACCAGTTTTTCAGCAGCCTCCTTCAAAGCAGACCTGGTACTGAGATGCTTACAGAGGTTTTTCTATAAGAGCCTAAGATCTACTTGACCCCCCAGGGCGTTACAAAAAAGATGTGCTTCCTGCCACTTGTGTGCTCTGTCCTCAGACAGGAAGATCTTGTTAGCATGTAAGCTACTGAAAAACATTTTCTCAAATAAAACCCAGGAGAGGGAGACATGAAGAAAGGCAACTATTACTAATTTTAAAGGGGAGTACGCATACCCATATATCCATATGCCTATCCACATATATATATACTTCCAATGTAGTTCTGTGTGTGAAGGGCTAAGGGATAGGTGTAGAGAGCATTATTGATGCAGCAGTTACTCTGGAGCTGTATCATCCTAACCCCAGCTATTTTAGGCACCCTGTCTGTATCCTAGAGCTACGAGGAGATGAAGTAAAACTGCAAACAAGAAGCAGCGGATGAGAAACCAGGTAAGACAGCATTCCTAAAACAGCATGGACACCGCGTTGCTGACCCTTGGCTAGCCAATAATCCTTAAAGGGAGCTCCTGTACTGCACTGTGTAACCAATTAGTTAGCTGGCTACTTTGGGGTAAGCCCGGTACAGTGTATAAAAGGTGTGTGGCTACAGCAATAAACAGGGCGATGCTTCTACCGCTTTAGAGAACTCTATCGTTTATTCCGGCGGCCTCCTGCAGACTCCCTGCAACAGACAGACAGGCAACCAGCTTTGAAAGATTGTGGGGCCTCACCAATCTGTGCTGCTGCTCTGACAGTGCCTTAAACCCAGTTGGAATCCGTCCCATAGGGTGAGTGGGAAAGCTCCAGTGGGATCTCCACACCGCGCCGAACTCCCCGTCAGACGGTGTCACAGTCCAGAACTGGTGGTGTGGGGTTCAGAGTGGATTCTACCCAACGGGCTGAGGAGGGCAGTGATTTCCTTGCAGTTTTTGGGAGGAAAACCTGGTACATCTGCAGGTACCTAACATGAAGTGCAGGACCCATCTGCACTACACAAACACAGTGTGGTGCAATTCCAACATAAAAAGCGAGTAAAGGCACAGGAAGAACAGAGATGAAAAAAACTGAAATAGTTTATTTGCTGCATAAGGAAACTTCTTGTAAATTACATATAAAGAAACTTGCTATGCTGTAGTATATAATTTCCAATATTCCACAAGGATAATTGTAATAAATATACGAACCAAAACAAAGTAGAAGACTAAATCCATCAGGCAACCCACAAATGGTTCATCAAGTTTTATACTTTGCAGCATCAGCATGCTTAAAATCTTGTTGTTCATTTTGAAGTGCTGCAGCAAAATTCTTTTCACATTTCTTTGGAGCATTTTCAAAACCACCTAACAATAAAATACTGTTCAAAATTAGCAGGGATTAGTTAAACTACCCAAAAAAAAGGTAACACCACTGCCTAACTGATGCAAAGGTGTGACTTTAATTTTTCCTTTTAAAATCCATTTTAGTTTTGCCAGGGTTAGAAATTATGTGATATAAGTGCACTATGTGTCCAGTCAGCCTGAGGCACTGCTGACTCTTGTCACATTATAACTCTATATAATGTCATAGATCAAACAGCTCTAGAAGATTTCTCTATTAGAGATATACCCACTAACAGGAATAAAACAAATACCATAGTGAAGTTGCAAGCTACTTAGAATGGTTGTACCCTCAAGTGCAGTGTGTGCTTAGAAACGTTTTTCCATAGTTTTGTTCTATACATCAGACATTTTTATTTGATTTTATTAAATGTAAAAGTGCTGATACAGGCTGTATGGGTGACCTATCCCCTAGAAACAACACGTGGAAGTTTCTGACACCTTTTGTTGTTCTCCACCCATCATTTTTACTGCTTTAGGAAGAGCAGGCTCAATTATACTTTAAACTTTGCTGCTCTGGACCACACTGACAGACAGGTCTGTTACTCTGCAAGGACCTGGTACGAACTGGAAACACCTCAGGCTATGCTTCACTATCACTGACTACTTGGGGGGTATAACAAGAAACTCTCTAAAACACGATTACCTAAAAATATTTGTTAATAAGCTTAATGCAAACATTATGTAGAAAAAATGCTTTAGTTACAAAAAATTCATTAAAGGGCCAATAAAAATATACTGAAGAGAAGATCTTTACAAAAGTGAGGTTAGGAAGTATGAGGCATTGACATTTACTGTAAACATCTTGTGTTCACTATAATCCCCAAAAAGTTTTATGTTCTGGTTTTGTTCCTGAGCTTCATAGCCAACACTTGCATAGATTGCTAAACCTATCATAAAGGGCTGTTTATATAGAAGTTTCTGTACCACTTTGTACAGAGCTTCAAGAAACTAATGATTTTACCTTTTGAAGTAGTTTCGTTCCACTACCAGGCAGTTCAAGGAAACTATGAAGCATGGTGTGATCTTCTGTGTACTCAGTGCATTGGACAGGTCGGGACAGCTACCTTACGGTGCGTTCATCTGAAGTAACACCACACCAAGAAGTGTAGCTGCTGATGTTCTGGCTTAGCATAAATACCTACTTCTGCTCACTGCTGCAAGGCTCACTTCTGCTCTGCCAAAGACTGCATATGGCAAAATGTCAGGAATCAGAGTGCTACAACACCAAGAAATTAAGTTACTCCCCAGTAACAAGATGCAGCTTATAAACAGTACAAAACACCCTACAGAGAATCTCACCTATAACCAGGCAATGAGAGTTACTTCCTCTAGGTTAACCTCCCTCTGCAGGAGGAAGCCAGAAAGTACTTTCAGGGTAAACATGACATGGAGTGGCCTAAGTAAGAGTCTGAGGAACATACTTGCATTTTGGATATGGAAAGCAGGCATGTGTTTAGTTACTGCACGCGCAAGTGCACATGGGAAGTGGTAGAGACAGACAGACAAATCCACCTCACAAACAGCACAAAAACACAAAAGCAGCAAATTGCCAATTTTAAATCTTACGTTAAGGCAAACCTAAATACCCATAAGAGAATTAATAAAAACAGGTAGTTTTTCTTGGCTTTTTGTTTACTTCTTCTGTGATTGGCTTTTACACATCGACAGGATTTGTTTAAGCACCTTCTGGACATCTTCATCCATTTGACCCTAGACAATGGGAGAAAGAAGATGACTGAATTCAAGCACCTTTCAGGTCTTTAAGATGATGTGCAAATTATTTGTGAGGTATAGTAATTAGATCGATTTCCCAAAAGGAATCAAGTGTTAAATCTGTGCTTAAACAGTCATACCTTTTTAGATAAAACTTACAAAGTTCTTACTGGATCTACAGGAGAAATACCTCCCATTAATATACCAACACTGGGTAACTGCAATCATACCTGCACAGCGTAGAGAAGATGCATCCTGTAAACTGAGACAATTTCCTGATGTTGTTTCTTTGCTTCCTAGAAAATAGTTAAGCAGAAAGTCAGGGATCATTCAGAGCTGTTGAATTCAGAACTCCCCAACTAGACTTAAGAGAGCTGTGGGGTATTAAAAAGCATAGTCTAACATGTGCATGAAAAACCAGCTCAGACAGTACTGTGCCATTAGCCATCCAAAACATAAATTGCTTGGGAGCATGTTCCATAGAAACGGTGTCATTCTACCCAGCCTAGTAAAAAAGGTGGTGAGATGACATCAGTTGTAGGAAGCACTGACCTGCAAATATGTGGAATGAGGAAAACCAACAATATTCTGACAAATTAACCCTCAACTGCAACTGAGCTCTTCGCTGAAGCTGGTGACCTGTCTGGCAGCTAACGCCTTCCCCCAGGGAGAGGTGCTTACAAAGGTCTTAACCCATGAAACCCTCAGTTAACTGCTACACACTCGAGCAAGGAAAGTCAACCTCCTTTTTCACCATCACAGACTGCCACATCCCAGAAGCCATCTTTCCAAATTAACATGAAGCTGCTAGGAAAGTTAACCTACAAGGAGGAAGAAAATGCTTCTGTCCTGTTCTAAATCCTACCCTCTTTCCTAACATGTCACACACCTTTGCACTTCAGACTACTTTGCTGGTCCTTACGCAGCGGGAGACATAAAGGGTCCTTCTGGCCTTGGTGCACTGGGATAAGCAGCAGCCTGGGCCATTACAGTGACAGGCTGCACTCTTTAACTCTCTGCCCACATACTCCTCTCTACAGCAAGAGGATTTTTCTGTCCCACATCCGTACTGACGACGCCTGCTGTCTGCTAGGGAAGGTAGGAAAGCAGACACCAGGTTAAGTCATCTACCCTGTCAGGCTGTGAGTTCCCCTTTCAGGCTTAGTCCAGAGCTCCCAGCAAAGGCCTCCTGCGGGCAGTGCCACCTTCTCACCCTCAGCGATTAATTACAGTGCTCCTTTGGACAGGCAAGCTCTCCAAAATAGCAACTCTGATTCAACCCAGCTTAGAAGACTGGACCTTTCATGCACAAATACATTAACAAAAATAATCTTTAAGCAGTGTGGAATTTCAGAGAATAACCTGTGCTCCCTATAAACAGATGGATCTGCTTGACTTCAAGCTTCATGCCTTCAGCAACTACAGACCTTCTGCCAGAAAGTCAAACTTATTTTAGCTTTAGAAAACCCAAAAATACTTCAGGTGATGAATGTAGTTGAGGAAACACAGAAATCCACTGCACACTGGCCATATTTTTTCACAAACCAGTCTCAGCAGCAGGTTTGGCTGCTACATTCCCACACAAGCACAGGAACTGTGTTCCACTATTGATCTGAGGAAATACACTGGGCAAAAGAGCTTTCCTTAGTCAGACTATTTCTAAAGAGCAATTTGTGACTTGCAGATTTCTAACAAATTATGGAATTTCTAGATGAAAATTCCTCATTGATTGTGCTCCATTTTAAATGAGGCAGAGTGAAGAATGGCATGCATATCTTCAGAGAACTGGGGATAATGGAGGATTTAAATTACCACACTTACAGTCAGTTGGTTTTGCAACTGCTTCACTTGTTGCTGCAATGCCTCCAGCTGCTGGCTTTGTCTTTTGGGGACGCTGGCTGAGTAGGAAAGCTGAGAAAGGCTGTTCAATGCCTCTTTTAGTTTGCTAACTTCCTTGGACATTTCATTGATCTGGAGAGGAAAAAAACCAAACAGGTTTTCAAGAAAAGCTGCAAGACATACTGTACCCTGGGTTATCTGTTACTTGAATTTAAGACATGGTGTAAAACAAGATGTTAATAAACTCAGTAGCCAGGCAGAGACACGCAAGCAAAGCTCTATTCCCTCCTCCTAGCCCAGTCAATTAAAAATGTGGTTTTTGGTCTGAAAGCCAGCAATATTTATAAACAAGGATTGCATTTACCACCCTCACAAATACTGCTGCTGAACACAAGACAGAAACATACGAAATGTATGCCAGTTATTCACAGCTAGAGAATACATAGCTGCTTATAAAGAAATCTGTAGTGACAGATACAGTAGTTGCAGAACAGACCAGTTTGCTCCTTTGTCATAGAATGGTCTGGGTTGGAAGGGACCCCAAGGTTCAGAGTTCCAATCCTCTGCCACAGGCAGGGCCACCAACCTCCATCTTTTGTTTTATCTCCCCTGGAATCTCTTCCTGCTGTAAAGCCAACTAACTCCTTTGACCTGAAGAAGTCAAAGTATTCACTTTGCCTGAAGAGTGTGAACTTAAAAGAGGTAAATGAAAGATCATGCACATCTCTCCACAGAGGAAGTAAGCCAACAGTACAGCTAGGCATACCCAAAATTTGTTTGACACTGGTAATTGAATTTTTAGATGGGCAAATGCACTGAAAAATTACTCAGCTCTGTAACACTTGACATAGCATTGGCTATTACGTTCCCACCTAACATATTTTGCAGCCTGAACTCAGATACTGAGCTTTCACTGCAGTGAATTACTAACCTTTTTATCTTTATCCTCTTCTAGTTTTGATGAGCTTTCAGAATATCTTTTCATTTCCAGAAGATCTTCTTGAGCTTGATGGTACTTCTGGTGAAGACCAGTCACCTCCCGTTCCTTCGCTTCAAGCAGAGTATGCATACCTTCTTTCTCTTCTTTCAAGTGCAAAACTTCATTTCTCAGTTGCATAGCATCTAAGGACACATTTTCCTTCTCTTGGATTACATCTTTCAGTCTGGATGACAAAACACTAACTTCACCCTCTAGTGAGGACTGGAGCTTCTCGTATGTGGCCCTGGGTACCATCACTTCGTTAATTGCCGCTTTTTCTTCCAGTAATTCCTTCTGTAAGTTCCTTATTTCACTCTCCTTGTTGGTAAGCATTCCTCTGAGCCCATTTATTTCTTCCTCCATCTCCTTTACAGTATTTCTGAGTGCATTCATCACCTGATGGTGTTCAGTAATTGGCAGAGAGTTTTGTTTCTGAGCATCTAACAGTTGCTTCAGTTCTTCTGCTTCATCCAGCACTTTTGTGTACTGGGATTTCACTTCTGATAACTCATTCTCTGCTTAGTATTTCAAAGAATTTGTTACCTGCAGCAATTTCTCATGTTCATCTCTAGGAATGTAGTCCAAAGCTATATCATCTAGAGTTTTTCTCTTCTTATAGTCTTCAAGCTCTGCTTGTGCTTCTTTGTACAAATGAGATAATTCACTAAGTTGCCTGTTGAGCTCATCTATCATTCTGTGCATAGCATCTTTCACTTCTCCAGCTTCAGCACTAGATTCCAGCTGTGTCTGATTTGTCAGCTTGTCCTGTAGCCTTTTAATTTCCTCCTGCCCTTCTTTATATCTCTCAATCAACAATGCTTTCTCTTGATTAATGTTATCAATGACTGAGCGGTATGAATTCTTCATTTCCTCACACTCTTCCACAGACAATTTGCTCGCCACATTCTGCTCTCTTTCTTCAAACTTTTTCTGTAGCTCTCTCACTTTCTCTTTTTGCCTTTCACTTTCCTCCAATGCTCTCTTCAATTCTTGCTTAAGCATTTCAACTTCTCCACATGTAACCTTCAATCTACTCAGATCAGAACTTGTTTCTTCACTTTCAGAGGAAATGAGACCCAGCTTCATTTG
>VZTU01025496.1:0-12480 GCA_013400835.1 Zapornia atra | reverse complement strand
AAGAGTCTACAGTTGAGTCCACTTCTTTGGGTGTTCTTTCCTGTGCAAGAAGAAATCCCAACAATTGCACAATAAAAACAAGTACATTTTTATATCTATATATGTTTTGGGTTTTTTTTAGCTAGCTAGGCAAGGAAATGTTACTACTTCTTACAGAGACAGACAATTAATGCACCATGGAAGAGACTTTTAGAAAAAACTCAAATCCCAGCTGCTCCCATTTAGTCATCTACAGCAAGAGAAGGCAGTAAGTGCCAAGCTCCTCTGAAAGTCTGGGCTGATCTCCATAAGCTAATAATCAAGGGTATGCAAATTAAAATTCTGCTAACACAACTGTTAACAACATCTTTTAGAATGTGGTTATCATAATAAACAAAGTTATTCAGTAATTTATGGGAAAAGTGAGATCAAAACACTGATTTAATCCTTTGGGGCGAAGTGTTTCCATGAGCTTACCACTAAGAAGCTTGTTAAATGATCTTCACAGCACATTTCTTAAAAAAAAAAAAAAAGCAAGCAGCTCTTTGTTCTGCTAGTGGATTAAGAGAGCACTATAACAGCACAAAGATAGGCCACCTGTAATTTGTCCTGCAGCTCCTTATTGTGCAATGTCAAAGAAGCAATTTTTGCTTGCATCAACAGAAGTAGATCTTGCTGGTCAGCTTCAGAACTCACATCCAATAAGCTATCAGCACCTTTGGAGGGGAAAAAAAAAATTATTCAGAGGCTTTCAAAAAGCTGAAACGCTGTCTAGTCAGTTGTTTTAGCCTTTCAAATTAAACAATTTGTTCCCATGACCAAAAAAAAGTGTGGTGAGCAAGCAAACTGTTCCAAGGCACTCCTTCCCCAAAAATATGTTAGATCACCCAACAGGAGCAGGAGGTTTTGGTGGGTAGCTACTAGTGAAATTACAAAACATTACTCCCAAGAGTTATTGTGCCTCACATTCTAAGAAGAAAGGCACAGAGCATTTCTGACCGAGTTTCAACATTTTACACCACCTAGAACACCTGAACAAATACAAAAATAAGGACTTGTTATTGTGTACCTGTTGTGCTGTCACTCAGCCTGTCTTTATTATCTCGATGAAAAGAGCTGAATTCTTCCTGCTGAGACAGCAAAAGAAAATGTTTTCACAGAAAGCAGATGTATAGTTGGACCAAAGAGAAATACAGACATTGGTCTTGGTGGATCAAGCCTAGCAAAATGGGTTTCTCTTATTTCTGGGGTCCTGTTTAATTGTAGCATGTCACTAATATTTCAAAATCTGCTATAGCCATTCAAGTTCCACTGCCCAGTTCTCATTATAGATTAATGAAATACAGACAACTAGCTCATAGACAGTTTGGAAGGCTGCAGCCCCTGTGATAAAACACATCAATATATTGTAATGTATTTAAAAATACATCTTCAATATCATAAGGTAAAGATCAGACAGAACACAGCTATTTACCTAATGACTTTATGTCTTTTGGTGAAAGAGTCTCTACTTTTGGCATTGTGAAATGCGATGCTCTTCACTGGTATCAGGTAATGAGCTCTCTCAGCATCAATACTTACTCTCATAACCGTATTTGTAAATGCTAACTAATAGATGACTAATTCTATTTTAAAGTAATCCACACTTGCTTTATAAGTTACACTGAAATACACTTGGTTTCCTTTTTGTTCCTAGAAGTCAGCTAATTAATTCATGGGAGGTACTACTGTCAGCAAGAGAGATTATTAAGCAGAACAGATTTTTAAGATACTATACTTTCCTTCCCTAAGCTTCATAGGAACAGGAAACTGATACCTTGCAGACCTGATCAGCAAAGAAAGCCTGTCCTTTTCCAGTCACGGGAGTTGAAGTTGGTGAGAGTGGAGAGGACAAATCACTAAGCTGCAAAGATTTTACATAAATAGTTAAGTATGTGTAGCTGTACATACTCTCACACATATACACACACACACATTAAAGAGGACTCTTCCCTACACTAACAAAGCTCACTACTCTAGGTTAGCTTCAACGAACAGATCTAATGATTCAATGCTCTTCTGATTCAGAATTCTATACACAGTGTAACTGCCATACAAGTAACATTACAATTTAACATTAACAGTTTAACTGCATTTTGATCCTATATAAATCTATTTAAGTACTTCACTTTCATATGTATATGTGCATATAACAATGTGTACATAATATATATAGAATTAAAATATATGTTATTTAATTATGGAAGTTGGCAAAACCAGGAGACCTTCAACTTTAGGTGGAAGAAGCAGTGGTACAGTAAAATTCGTACAGTTTTATCAGACCAGGCGGTATTTCAAGAAATTTTGCTCAGTTAACCTAACCAACATGTGTTTTCTTGGTGTCATTCTAATGCCAGGAAAAGCAGTTGTGGAAACACAGGCTGACAAAGTAAGAGTGACACAGGAATTCGGCCCATATCATTCATAAAGTTCAAAAAAGCTTTTCATCCTCTATAAGCATCTCAAAATCGGTCTTTTCTTTACCTGAATAGGACTGATAGGAGGAGGTGGGGCTTTGCGTTTTTTTGGAGTTCCACTTCTTTCTGAACTTAATTTAGAGCCTTGATCATGCTGAAAGTTTCACCAGCCAGAAAAAGTAGGTTTGTTAGTTTGGTTAGTAAAGTCCGAGCAAGTTGTTTTATTAAAAAAAAAAAAAAAAGAAAAAAAAGAGAAATAACAATAAAATCCCACATTAATATCAACTTTAGCAGCCCATGCAGTGCCTTATTTTTTTTCCTATGTGAAGGCTACATCTATACTAACACAGAGATATTAAACATGCCTGACAATAAGAATCTGCCCCCTTGTAATCCATGCTTCAGTGAAAACAAACAAGATTTAGTGAAAAAGCAAAAGCTGACAATAGGTTTAGCACTAGTGATCTTAAATACTTCTGTAAATATGTGGACGAGTTATGCCATTCTTAATAGCTACCATCTTTTCTCTCCTCCAACTTCTGCCTGAGCTCCCTGAAAAACCCACCTCTCCACTCAGAGAAGGAATGAATCAATGCATTGTGCCCTCCTCCCCTTGCCAGCCACCAGCAGGTCTACAAGGTCTACATGCACTTCAAGATATGATACTAAATAAAAAAAAAGTGTGAGAAACTAAATCTGCTGGGATTGTCACAGGCAGGGATCTCAAATAAGATGAAAGTAAGGAAAACCTTTAATTATGTGTTGGAAACAGGGAACCTTTCTAGGTCATCTTCTCTACTCTTTACAGAGGTAGGGAGTCCAAAAGCCAGGCTCCTGCATTACACATGGGAAAAGTGGCACATCTTCCCAGCACACGTGCACGCACACACATCCTCCTTTCCCTTTGCCACAGAGGCTGCTGGCTGCTATTAAAGAGAGAAGCTACATCTAAAAGCCATGTTACTGACACTCATCTTAAATAAGTGACAAAAACCTTTCACTCTACAGAGCAGTCAATGATAGCAAATCTCAGTGACATTTACTAGTGTTTCTAGTCATCCCAATCGCTTTAAATAGAAACTTTTTAAGTATTTTTAAAATGAAAAGAACAAATACCTGCTTTGCTTTTGTTGGTGACTTTGTATCTGTGAAGCAGGAAAGAAGTGGAATTAAGAAGAGCTATAAAAGAAAAAGTTATTTGCCACTCCTAACCCATCTCTCAGCTCTAATTCCCACACCACAATAACTGTACTTGGTTTTCAAATTTCTGTCTCAAATCTGAGAAATATACTTTAATATTCAAATTCCAATTGAACCATTTTCCTTCCTCTGATGCTTTTCAGGTTTCAGGTTGAGGTAAAATTGAAAGAATTGTGACAATTGTTATTCTATGAGTCTTTTATCAGTCCTGCAAACTAGTTTTCTACTTTAGAAATTTGTCCTGGTTTGACCATAAAACCCTCTCCTTGAATTAGTTTCTTCCTCAATCCCTCTACTGAGGGGTCTCTATGTTCCACTTACTCTTCCATGTAACCAAACCAGGATCTATTCTAAATTGTAAGCAGGACTTCACAATGCAGCTACATTGGCTTACCTTTTCTTTCTCCAAAACACTTCTTTTGGCCTGCTCAGTGCTTTATCCCATGGTAAATATTAACTGTCTACGGCAAATTGTTGTGTTTTTGGAAGCCTCAGCCAGACTGTCTTGAAGTTGGCTTTTGAGACTTCTCATGTGACCTTATAAAGTAAATTTGTTCCTTGCTGAACATACAAGTAGCCAGTTCAAGAAGTGAAAAACTGGAGGTGAGCATCTTTTACATACCCACATCCTGGGACAACTTTGATGACAGGAGAGTCTGGATCCCTGTGTTCTCGGAGAGCTTGGAGTAATGCAGGGCATTCTGTCCAAAGACATCTACTAAACTGGCATCTGCACCTTTCTTAAGGAGGGCTTCCACTACGTTAAGGTTACCAGCTTCACAAGCTATCATCAAAGCAGTTCTGGACGAAAAACCCAAAACACAGAGAGAGTAAAGTCAGCAGCATAATTTTAAGCAGCAGATAATTATTTTTTTTCAGGGGAAAAAAGCTGCACAGTTATTGCACAGTTACTGTGCAATAAAGTCCAAGATTTTATCAACATGTACTGACACGTACACATTAACTGTTCCTTCTTACAACCCCCCTCCTGCCCTGCCTCCCCTTCCCCAAACTCCCCAGGCAAGCCTTCTGCAAAGACATGGCCTGCTTTGCACAGGTCTCCAAACATTTCTAAAAGTGGTTCCTGAGGCTGAGGCGACAATCATAGATAAGAAAGGATGCAGCTAATGAAGTAATGACTATCAAATCCCACTGCCACACTCCAATTACAGCTCAACAAGTGGTAGTATAACATGAAATCATTTATTTCATTGCTGCTCTTCTCACCTTGCTTTTAAGACAAAAGGAACAGATTTCAACCAAGAAGCCAAACAAACAGCAAAGCTCTTCAGTAAGACTGAGATGTGGGTTTGACTTCAAATGCTGACCTACTCTCAGTTTAAAAAAAAAAAAAATTTCAAGCAGAACACAATCAATTCCCTCTCCCTCACAGGGCAGTGAGGCAGTGCCAGGTCCTAGAGTAAGGGTAACATACATGAGGAGCATTTTCCCAATGGGTTATATCTGTTTTTCTCAATTACCTGAAGAGGTCATAACAGATGTACAGAATAATTACAAGCACACAGGAATCCTCATCTTTCAAGGGTGCTCTAACATTGCTTTCCTGCTTGGGCATAACTCTCCAACATCAATATGAAAAGATGCCTAATAGGTGGACCCAGTTTGCTGTCAAACACATTCCTCAGTGGTATGAGATATATTTCTAGGTATGAAACTACAAGTTACTACAGTGATATTTGCTAGATATTAAAACAATCATTTCACTGATGAATTAAACACACTCCCCATAATGGGTAGGCCCCAGAGAAGTGATAGCTATTGCAGGGCTGCACCTAAAAAGCAGTGCTGAGTGGCAACTAGGGTACCTCCAGTGTCATAGGCGCGATTTTAGATTCCCAAAATAATTCACTTAGTCTGGACAAGATAGGAAATTGGAGATGCCATTTTCAAAGTTGACCTCCTTCCTCTCCCACCAAGGCTTCTCCTTTTCCAGTAAAGCCTTGACTGTTTTTATGAAAACAGGATGCACTCTCCTTACCAGAAGGGAAGTGAGAAGTAAAATGGAACATGCCATGTTATAGAATTTTCTTGCTTCTACAAACAATACCTTCTTAAAAAAAAAAAAAAGTAAATATATAAGTTGTTCCTATTTAAGACAGGAACACCTTCACCCAACTAAACTAGAAACCCTTAAGATCGCCTGCTAATTAAACAGTAAGAGTGAAGGAGAAGGCAGAGCTCATAGAGTGGGCAGCAACTCCAAAGTGCCGATGAGGCCATTCAAGCCAACCACGACAACAATGGGCTTTTCTTTAGACAACTTAAAACAGAGAGCACTAATAAACCTTGAACTGATAAAAAACAAGTTAGGGCACAGTTTTATTCTCCCAGGTGCTGCCAAAGAACAATGTGAGCATTGTAACACATACAATAATTAAGATTGCTATCAGGTCTATGTGCCAAGTCTTCTCAGCATCATACTTTATGTTCACAGTTTAACCAACTTTTAATCAGCCCATAAATTTCAAAGCCTCTTGATCCTCACCAGCATCACCAAAACAAGTGCATTTTTCACTACAAGGATGTTGCTTTTTAAAAACCGTTTTCTGACACACACACTATCCATTGATGCAATAAATCTCTAAATGGCACCTTGTAAGATGACAGCATTTACACTAAATGGCTTTATTGTATTTTTCTCTTGCTGCTGTGGCTACATCATGGTAGAAAAAAAGAGCCCTGCACAGATGTTGCTCCAAGTAACAGTTCTGGGATTTAAGCTGGAGAAACTAGCTCATACCAAGACAAGAGCAGCATTTAAAACTGGGAGATGTACAAAGTGATGTGTGGGTAAGTGCTATCAATCAGATTCTTGCAGAAATAATTTTAAAATGGGATTCACTCCTCTTATAGCCCAAGGGAAATTTTATAGGCACATCTACTTTTTTTATAGTTGCATAGTTTCTGTTTCACCTTTCCCTTCAAGGAGAATTCTATAAGCCTTTTCAGCAATCAGTAGTTACTGTCTGGTACAGAAGGGATTATTTCACCTAACAACAACTATTTTAGGAAGAATTTGAGAAGAAAGCTTCATTTTTCAGTCAGCCTTGGAGAAGAATTATCACATTAACCTGCTGTACCTTCCATTTTTATCCCTGGTGTTGATGTCTGCTCCATGATCCAGAAGGTACTTGCAGACTTCCGTATGACCACTTTGTACTGCAAGCAGCAGAGGTATATTCCCATCCTAGGAATGCATTTGAAAAAAAAAAACACAAACCCAAAACTATCAACAATAATCCATCTATTTACAATTATCACTATGAAATTTAAAAGTTCACCTAGGAACTTCATTTCTACACAGCACATGCGAGGCACTATCAGTACACACTTCTCGTGTACCTTAAATGAAGCTCAGTTTACCTCAGTTCCTCTCTGGAACACTGGAGGTGCAAAGCATTAGCAGCAGGAATGCTTTTTGCAGTTCATACTCCCTTTGCTGTTTGCTCAATGCTACCATTGTTTTGGAACTACACAATATTACACAATGTAGTTCCACAACAGAAGTATTATTTTAGCCAAGTACAAGGCAAAAATGCAACATTTCATATAATCACAGAATAGCTTCACTGGAAGACCCCTTTAGAGGTCATGTGGGGTTTCTCCCTCTTTGCTCTCAATCCAAATCTAGGCAAACTCCAAGGTACAGTACACTCCTCACAGACTTGTACAATCAAGTTTTATGCATCTCCAAAGGCAGAGACACCACAACGTCTCTGGGCACCAGTTCCCGTGTCTGACCGCCTTCATAGTAAGATTATTTTTTTCCTGGAATTTCCCACTTAGATGCACTGCCCATAATCTGACTGCTGTTTGTCATCTTTTTTTCATGCACACTTGGGGTTGGTCTGGCTCCCTCTCCCTATAATGAACCATGGTATAGCTGAGGACATTTTTAAGATAGTCTTACAGCCTTCTCTTCTGAAGACCGAACAGAACTTTTTTGCTTTTAAAATGCATCTGCTGAAAGTTTAGGTCCAACCTCTGTGACAGATTTTTTTTTTTTTATTAGCAAGACCAGATAAGGAGGAGATAGATCCAAGTCAGAAACAAAACAAGTTTAAATATTTTTATGCCTTTTTTTTTCTTCCTTTGTTTTTTGCTTTACTTCTGTCAGATCTCCTCCCTTTATCATCAGAGGGTTTTCTATCAGGCAGTTGCATCGTTCCCAAAAACAGACCTGCCTGTTTGTCAACATTTCACCATAGTGAATGTAGTGTTCCCTGAACCTTCAGCCTACATCAACTGTATTTTTCCTCTCAGGTTTATCATATCCTGGTTGGGCTTTGTGAGCATTTTGCAGGACTTAGCCACATATGGGCCTTCTCTAAAGCCCACTGGTGTCAATGGGAAGACTTTTAATCATGTTTTGGATATATCCAAACAGATTGTCACTAGTTGTACCAATGCCTCAATTTAAGCAGCAGCAAATCCTGCCACTACTGTACGAGCTTGAGAAGTACTTCCCCACCTCTGCTGTGGCAAGCTGCAGAGGAAACTTCCTCCACCAGGGAAGTCCAAAAAGAAAGCACAGTAGCAATTTGAACTGCTGCACTTGAGACTGACTGGAGTAGAAGCTGGTAAAAGCTCTGAAATATCTGAAGGACACAATGGGAGAAGAGGCACTTACCAAATCTTTGACATTTATTGGACATTTGTATTCACATAGAAGTTGAACTGCCTGAAGACAACCGCATGCAGCTAAAAATGAAAAAAGGACAAGCATGAAAGTCCATTAAACCCCATTTTCACAATTTCTATTTAGTGCTTCCACTTTCAGTAATGCAGCATTACAATGATGTTCAAGAAAAACAAATTAAATGATGTTCCTCTCTTTTAAGAAGGACAGAAAGACTAAAAGAATGAACAGCAACTTGCACGCAGAAATACAAATATTCAACGTCCAAATTAGTAAAAGATATAATCTTTAAAAATCGACATCAAATCAACCCAATCTTAAGCACTGCAATGACTCTGCACTTGAAAGTGCACAAGTTAAGCTTCTTAACTGTGATTTAACTGAAATTCAGTATTCGCAGTATTTATCTAAAAAAATACCTGGAATTCGTGAACTATCAGGTGGAGTTGTTAGATTTATGTATTTAGAACCTAAAAAGACCCATCAGGCTGAAGAGCTGGGAATATCAAGCATAACAAAATAGACAGTACAAGCTCTTGACAAATAAGTTACCTGCATAATGTAAAGCTGTTTTCCCAGAATTATCAATGCTGTCTGCTGGACATTTACTCTGCACAGTTCGATAAGGAGAAGGGGAAAAAAAGCAATTAGAGAAACACCAAGAAAATATTTGATGCTGAACATCTTTTCTCAAAGTTTTATGAGCTACTCCAAAGACAGAATACTGCAGAAAGGCATGGCTTTCCTCCCTACCAATACGGGCTCTCTCCTTTCTTGGTACCAGCTTTCAGGTAGTTAGAAAGAAGTTCTCCCCTAAGCCTCTTTTTCTTCAAGCTAAAAATCCCAGTTCCCTTAGCCACTCCTCATCAGACCTGTGCTCTGGACCCTTCACCAGCTTTTGCTGCTGCTCTTTGGACAGAAGAAGATACGACTCTGTAATAACGGGCTTCTCCAAAACAAGCATTAGAGCTTTTGAAGTTCAAATGTAGCACTGCCTTCAACATTTCAATGGCTTTCTTAGGAAAACAGGCTCACACAGATTACAACAAAAATGTCAAGATTCTGCCCATGTAAAGAACCTTTTAGCCTGTTTTAATTCAACTCCAGCACGTCAAGATTACACGTTCCTCACACATACAGTTTGTATCAATAAGCTGGCCCACAGAAGCAAGAAAGCAATCCAAAGAATTAATTACTGGAGAATGTTTCCAACGAGGCTGCTCTTAGGAACATATTTAGAAATCTGCATAATTTAAGAAAGTTAGCAGAATATCCACAAAACCGCTCTGGTTGTAGGTGGCAAGTGAATGGTCAGCAGACAATTGGTATTAACACCACGAGATGTGTGTTTGCCATGCTGCTGCATGCAATACCATCAGTGAGGGCTGGATGTCACTGCTCACACTGCAAATGGGTTTGTGTTAGCCCTCGCAGATATTCACAGTGACATCGGGAAGAACGGAGCTTCAGTAGGTAATGGTAACCCTTTCCAGGGGTGGAAGAACAGAGGAGTCGGCTTGCAACGAGTACAGAGGCAGAATCCGTGAAACTGGAGCCGATATTGTCAGAGACATTGACAGAGGTCAGTCACAGGACAACCAGAAAGCCCTGAGGTAATGAGGGAAAAGCAATTACGAGTTCAGGATACAAGATCCATTCTTTCTGTATCACTGCACTTGAGCAGTTATTCATTATTTTATCTGTAGTCTGAGCCACAGTCTTACTGATACCTTCAAACTCCTAAAAATCGGTCCCATTCCTCTGATCACCTCCACCAAAAACTCACCTGGAGCACCGTTCCGAAACAGAGACAAAGTCTCTCCTTGCCTACTAACTCACATCTTCAGCCTCAACACCACAAGAATGTTCTTTCCATCTTCACTTTTGTTTTTATTTTCTTTCCCCATTCTTTATCCTTCCTTCCCAACCCTTCACTGTCCTTTGCCTCATTTCACTGAGGATTTGAGATGTCCACATTTTAGCTTCTGAACTACTTTGACTGCCTCTCCCTTTTACTTTAAACTCGACAGACATTTCTATGGTCAACAACAAACAGAAAGCATTCCAGTGGAACAATATCAAAATCTCTCCAGAAGTGAAAAATCCTTCTCTGCCATACCTCTTATCTACTTCCAAGCCGTCCGACCACACAGACAAAACACAGGAAGTCAGACAGAAGCTGTGACCTGTTTGAAACCCAACCCTGTGATGTCAGATCAGCTGCGCATGGGGAACTGTATTTGTGCACCACAGAGGGAAGATACCACACTGGCTTTTATCAACAGGTCTTTAGATTCAAGCACCTCCCTTGACCACAAGGGGACAGGACAACAGCATAGGAGTGTGATGCAGATCATTGGTAGGAAATGTGTCAATATTTAGTAGAACCTGTCTAGAGGAAACAAAATTAAATCTTCAAAAATCAAGACTCTTAATTTTTACTTTACCTGAAGTAATCTCTTAATGCAATCAGGATGGCTGTTCTTTGCTGCAAGATGTAAAGCACTGTGTCCTAGAGGAATAAAAGCAAATTAAGAATTCAACCATGACAAAGCACAGATATAAACTCTTCTGTGACAAAGGCAAAATTTTGAATTATCTTGTTTTTAATCACGACACATGATGGGTAAGGATTTACAGTGAAAGACTGCAGTCTCCTCTAGCCTCACCTTATAAAGCATCTGAAAAATTAGAGGCCAAGATGGCAAAAGAGTACATTACCCGTGTAACTAAGAAAAGAAGTAACCAAGATTTAGTACTCAATACAGAGCCACTTGTGACAGTAGAATCCCACTGTAAATAACGTGGCTAGTACAGACAAGGCTTTCCCTAATAATACTGAGTTGACACTCTCAGGTAAGAGAGTCCTCTTATTATCCAAACAACTAATAAATCCTGAGACAAGATGAAGTATGAATTCTGAGTAATAGTCTGTATCAGGTACATGTGTTAATTATTAGCATTATGTATAATCTGACTGCTTCTTCCAGGATCACAGGCACTTCTTACATAAGGCAAATGGTTTCCGTGTATGACAGAAATTCCCTCAAGCTGCAATCAATGGCCAGGAGAGAACCTCAGAGCCCAGCATTTACAGATCGTTACTGGAGAGACAGAACGCTGACAGCTCATTCGTGTGACTCCGCTTGCCAGAGAAAATGCTGGGCACAGATTCCACACATATGTCAACTGAAATGTATTAAGAAGAGTTTGCCAGTTTCAAATTCAACTCCCATCATTATCTAGTGGAACTGTAATTAAGGCATAGGACTTTTGAGGGCTAAAACAGCACACTTAATAGCTCTCAGATCTGTTTTGGCCTGTATCAGCTCTCCACTATGTCATAATCCTGAGGAAATGTCTTAGTGCAACTCCTGTACTGTTAATGGGATTAATAGCCTGGATATGCATTAAAGCAACACTGAAGAGTTTCATTTAACCTACAGAGAGCCTCAAATGAAGTTAGCAAAAGAGTTGGGGGGGAGGGATTTTTTTACTTATTTAAAAATAAAATAATAATTCAGCCACTACTTTTCATCTGGAGTCCACTATAAATGCTGGCATTTACAGTACTGGGGGAAAAATTTTAAAGGGCTTTAGAATCTGTATACTGTGTGCAGAGAAGCAAGTATGTCTAAACCTGCAAGTGTTACAAATGCTACATGGTGGGTGGAGAAAAACAGTGTTGTTAAATTTGTAGTTGTACTCTGCACATCAAGAGCTACATAGGCAAAAGGAGTGTGTTAGGCTACACATGTGGTTTCACAGAGGCATACCTGCACCATCTTGGGCTGTCACATCTGCACCATGTGTCACCATGATCCTGAGGCACTCTGCATGCCCTTTTGTGGCTGCCAGGTGAAAACTGCAAGAGAGTATTTACACATCACTTTTACTAAGACCTCCTTTCTCTTTCATTCACCAACCAAGTACTGGCAAGTTCTCTACTCCCTGTCCTTAGATCTATTGGCATCCCTCCACTGCCTCCCAAGAAGATAACAGCAGTGAAAGTGAGAGGGCACATCAAAAAGTTTATGTAGTAATACTTTTACACAGGCTGCTTGCTGTCTCATTAACCCATGCTATATACCTTATGTGCATTTAGTCCCATCCATTTTCTGGACTAACATCCCTAGTGATGTAATATATCCCCACAGAATGCCTGGGCTTGGCGAAGCAGCAAAG
>VZTU01025495.1:60424-99197 GCA_013400835.1 Zapornia atra | reverse complement strand
ACCTAAAGACTGTAGTAGGCATGTGGGTGGAACCCTATAATAATGAATTCTTGGAAGAGTAATGAATATGTTAATCCTTTCTTGGAAAGGCCATGAATATGTGTGTATAAGCCGCATATAAGCTGTGCAACTAAGTAATTTGGTGCGCACATTAGGAGGAGTGATCCCCTGTGCTGCCCAGCGCTGCAATAAACAATACCTGCTTAACAGTCGCCAAGGCTGTTGAGTTTAGATTTTGGCTTTTCACAGCATCAGTACATCTCCTTTGGGTACAACTGGATGAAACCTACCCCTGCAGCCTTCCCAACAGACAGGAGAGGGGCTGTGGGGGCAAGGAGAGAAATCTTCAGCCTCCTGCCAAGAAAAGCCTCTCTAGGTAAAGCTTTGGTAGTCAAATCAGTTTCTACGTCATAGCATGGTCCGGTGGAATTGGTTTCCAGTGCATCCAGCTGATGAAAAAGTTTTCTCATACAAACAAAAACCATTCATGTACCTGATTAAAGACAAAACTTTGCCTTTTATGTAGTGTTTTGCTCCATTGTCATGGTTTGCCTTTGGTGATGTTCAGACAGAAGTTGATGCTCTTCAACTCAGACCCTTGGAGCTCTCACTTCACCTCAGGACTATTCACAAACACAAAATGAAACACAGCCAAAAGCATCTGTAGGACCGAAGCAGATGAAACACGTGCAAAATTTTTGTAGGATTTCAGCCCAACATCACTTTAATGTGATGAACAGAAATCACAGAATGAATTTGTGTCACTGTAGTCACTTTACTAGTAAAATTTCAGTGTTGTAAATTCAGGACTATATTGCACAGCTTCATACCATAATCGTTAAACAAAAAGAATGTTTTTCCCATTTAACCTCTTCTGTAAATTCTTCAAGTTTGCTTTGTTTCAGAAACCCACCTCTCAGACAGAGCTTTGTATCAGGATATAACCACCCACCTTTGTTTCCAATTTTAACGCAAATTTAAGAAGATAAGAGGGGAAATTAGACAAGGGCTTTCCTTTCCCCTGGAGGGTGAAGGTGACACCTCTGAGCTAAAGCTGGTCTCCTCTCAATCCCGGCCTTTGCAGCTCAAGTCTTTCAAAGGGCGAGGGTGTGTCACCGCAGCTGCTGCATCAAACAAAATCAAAGAGATTTGATTAATATAAACTTCAAAATCAGTGCCATCTTTCCTTCACAAAATACTTCAAACACAGCAAGAAATGTCATCTCCCAGATGACGGAGGTTAATCTACTTAATCTCCTCTTTTCCTTGCATCTGAATGCAAACCACTGGAATATACCCAATTACCTCTCACCAGTCAGAGTAAATTCCTCATTCCAACAACTTCAATCAGATTTTAAGAGGAGACTTATAGTCCTTTTGTAATATCAATCTGGCTTCTGAACCCATAAAGCAGAGTAAAGCAGGATGGACAAAACAGCAACCACAAACTCCTGCTTGTCACGCTGTCAGAGTGGGCGATTAAAACACCCTGGGCTAAAATTTGTCCTTTGATTTGAAACCTCTGAGTTGAATGGATGTGGCAGGGGCTGGAGTCAGCAGGATTTGGCCAACTGTCCGTACCAATAGTGTGACTATATTAATTCAGACAGGAAATCTTCATAGCACCATCAGGTTTGTAATCCAGAAACTCCTTAATTTACACAGGACAGGTTTGTTCTGGTTGTGTTACTTGGTGCTTACAGCAGTTTTCTCCAATGACTTTGAGGACTGAAGTAAATGTGTATGTTCATATCGAGCTTAAGCCTTTCTCTTCACACAGTTATCCTACCTACTGTTTAAAATTGCTGATAGGGTAGAAGGCAGCCATTCAAAATGTTTGAGTATTCAGTGAAACTGCACACACATTTTTCTTAGTAGCCTGAAAGCACAGAAGTGATAATGCTGTCCCCCAGTCCCTGTGAAACATTAACCAACCAAACACGTGAGCAGGATTCTTCTACACGTGTTCCCGTTCTTAATACAAGACTATCAATGAATCTTCAGCTTGAAGTTTTGCAGAAAAGAACAATTCTAAATTCCTCCTGTGAGGTTACCTAACAAAGCAATTTAAATTAAATTGAAATGAAACAATCTTTTTTCCTCCCTCACGTACCCGGAGAACAGTGCAGTCCGTATTCAGGGGTGCACAAAATATCCAAGTGTCACCACTCAAGGACTCACACCCTAAAATTCAGCTGACGCCTTTTAAAAACTCGTTACAAATTGATAGTTATACTAAGGTAATGACTGAAAGTTTTACCCCTTACAGAATTAATCAACTCGATGTTCATATTGGAATAATAGAAAGCAACAAATATAGTAATTTAATGTTTCAGTTGGCATTATTTTTAACTTGATGATTCATATGTTTTTTGAAACAAAATTATTTGCCTCAACTTTTCTGACTATACAAGATTGTTATGAGTCTGTCTTAAGTGGCTATTTTAGAGGAGAAAATCTAGGTTGTAATTTTCCTTAGTACTTTGCTGTATTTAAATAGCCCCTTGGAACCAGTCATGCTAAGATTGCTGCCAAGTTTCCAATTGCTAGCAAATAAAAAGCAAATACAACAAACAGTTGCAAGACAGGCCAATATTCTGATGGTTTTTGCAGTAAAAAATATACATATGAAGTTTTTGGTATTGGGTTAGTCAACTGTGGTGATTGAATCGAAATGGAATTGAAGACATTTCAACCTCAGCAGTAAGCTCCCTGCTGTCCCTGCAGGGACCTTCTGTTGAGCCATGCTGGGAAACAATGTACTCAGGAACAAAAGGACAACTACTGAATGAAACTACTAAAAGAAACTTTTAACTCCTGCCCTTAATCCCAGGGTTTGAGGATAGTCACACAGAGTACAGGATAGCTGCGTTTGGGCTGGAAGTTAAGGGAGGGCAGGGCACAAACTGTCATCCTTTTTCAAGAAGGAAGCCAAAGGAGGGTGAAGGTTGAGCTGGAAGCAATGCTGTAGCAATGTCCACCACAGTCCAAGCAGCTGCACAGAGGGACAACACAGGGTGGCATCTGCAGCAATCCTGGTATGGCTGGAGAACCAGCAGTTCCTGCTTCCCTGGCCCTGAGGGAGCAAGGAAAGAGCTGGATGCAGGCAAAGACAGCAAAGCCAGATCTACTCCTCACTTAGTTTTCTCAATCTTGACTGGGATTGGATGGCACCAAGAAGGGCTTACTAAATCCAATGGTGCCTGAAATGAAAATACAAATGCTCAGAATCCATAGTGTGGTATGATTAGGTTACTTTGGCAAACATTTTTACATCAGGATTTCCTGTATTTCACAACATATCCAACAGTTAGTATTGGCCAGTTGACAACAATCAAGGAGTGCAACAAAAAATCAACTCCCAGTATGATAAAATTAACAGCAGAATGCTTTGAGATGCTATGCAAACCTCTCTGCTGTTTTATGTTATTTGTAATCTGGAAAGAAGAGAGACAAAGGGAAAAAAGAGGATTTTGAAGACAAAGCTACTCATATAGGTTAGCCACCATGAAAAAAACCTGTGAAGAAGCTGATTGAGACTTAAACCAGCTAAAGAAACATGCAAGAAGATGGTGAATTAACTTCAGTGTTGATAAACGCAAAGAATTATATACGGGATGGGAAAGTATAGGATTTTTCTATTCCTTTCAAAACCCCTCACTATAACAGCTTCACGGTACTAGACTGAAATATGAACAGAAAAGTGACTGATATTATAATATCTTTGGCAGAAATGAGTGTGAACTCCCCCTTGGGAGAACAAGCACTCCAAAAGGGTGTTCCAGGATCAGAGCACTTGGAGTTGGGCAGGACTGAATTACCCACATCTAATCACATATATAACCTATACAGAAGAAAAATTGAATTGCTTAAACATAGGCACTGGTGTCATTTTAGATGCAGTAGGACATCTCCCCTGGTGTCCAGTTGCAGGCCAGAAGCTCACAAATCTCACAGAAGTCCATTGTCATATATTACAGCATCAGCACAAAGCAATTCAAATGGCACTGTATTTAGGTAGATGGATTTGCTTTTAAATTCTCTTCTTTTTTTGAGTGCTGATAAGCTCCCAGAAATCCCACTCATGCCTAGACAAATTGTCACCCTCTCAGTTGAAGAAAATACTTAGGATGCTATTTGCTGTTCTTAATGGGAAGCCGTGAAAACCACATTTTAGCTAATCACTATGTAGTAACTATTTACCCAGTGTTTGTATGGTCTCTGTTTGCTAGAAGACTATTAAGAGAGTTCATGATCTTATCCTTATGGCATGTTTGAACTGCCTGTTTCATTTGACATCCCTGCAAATATAGCATCGTCACAGTATAGTCATGTGTCTGCCCAGCTGGCAACCACGCGATGACGAAAAGCATGGAAATTTATGTAGGAAAATTATAGAAACAAGCAAGAGGCTCAGTTTGTTTTGGTTCCTCCCCCCCCACCCCCCCCTTTAATTTTTTTTTTAATTGCTAGCTGACAGTAGAATTAAGCGTGTCATTCATGTAGCTATGGTAGTTCACATTCAGGGAGCTATTTTCACAATTGCGAGGACTGGATTTTCCTTTTCATCCTTAAAAGAGAGCTTAAGTTCTGATTAAATTGCTTGGGGTCACCTGCGGTGCACACGATGTTGCATTAGTAAGTAAGCATTAGTAAGTTAAATATAAGCGCTGTTAGCTTTGTCTGGCCCTGCATTCAATCACTCATTGAGCAACTGCATTGACCAAGTTCTTCCTAATCCTTTGTATAGTTATAGTGAATTAATCTAATACACCTGACATCCTCTCCCTTTAATGCAGTTAGTGGTATTTTCCATATTTACCTCTGGGATTTCATACTATTTATAGCACAGTAATACCCAAAATATATTTGGCAGCTTCCAGACATGTAGCTGACCCTGCTCAATGAGCTGGAACAGACGTCCTAACTCTAGGTATGACCTGACCAAGACAGTGCAAGGTGATGAATTAATGCGAGACAGAGAGTCTAATGATTTTTGTTATACCGATTTCCCAACCCTTCCAAATTCTTTTCTGCAATAGTGTGCCTCCTCACGCTATGACCATCTTCACCTGTATAGCCTCATATACACATTCTGTCTGTTCTCTCTTATCTGGTCTCCTCCACTGGTCACCAGCTCAACTGTCCTCCACGCTGGTGTCCTGCCTTGCCACCCAGCTGCCTTGTGCTGATGGGTCTGGACACCGCCCATCTGCGAGCAGACAGCCTCTTCCCTCATGTCTCCTCTCCTCTTTCATGACTCTGCTCTTAGATGTTTCCAGGCCTGCTTTTCCCATTCCCGATGGCTTTCCCAGCCCAAATTGCATGAACAGACTTCACTCCAGGGAGTATTCCCACATACAGGGGTACTCACTCCCAGTATGACTGGGGAAGGACTGCTGCGATTCTGGACCCCATGTATTACTTGGTTACAGGACTGACTCTTGTTCCCAGTGTACCATGCGTTATCTGAAGGACATGAGTTGGAAAGAGCCAACAGCTCTGGCTAGGCTGATCTCATTATCTGGCTGCCACAAACCCCACCACCACTGGTGCAGTTTCTACCTTCTAGACCTTGAAAATCCTAAACCTTTCATTTATCACCCAATGTTTATGTTTTATAATCTTGAAAAGTATCAATTTTTTCTTTGATGAAACAGATGGCTCAATCTCCTCCCCTTTGCTTATTATATCTTGACACCTGGTTGTTCCATTTGTGTTTATGGTGAGACGCTTTTCTTCCCTGTGAGTGTTCAGAATCCAGATTCCTTTTTAAAAATCTCAACTTATCCACTTAGACCCATGAGCAGGAAAAATTTTGCCTTTATTTTTCCTGCCCAATGGTGAGGTTTCCCCATACAGAAAAGCTACATTATTATCTTACATAATAGCAAATCACTACAAGACTAGAACAAGGGGCTAGCTGAGCCATGGGAAAAGGTGGCAGTGTTTTTTGTACACATACAGTGTCTACAAATGGTTTTAAGTGCTTGAGCACTTAAATGTCCTAGCATTTTCTGAAGCTGACCCCTCCTCCTGTATTTCTGTGAAGCAGCAAATCCAGTATGAAAATTCGAGCCTGTCACATGTGTCCTCATGATTCTTATTTTAGTAGTCCAATGACACATTGACCAGTAGGTACAATGTTGAACATAATTTTATGTCAGTTTTATCATTCATTTTTCTTTACACTTTAACACATACAGCTCTTCTTGCATTCTGTCTGGTTTTGTTTACTTTCCTCTCCTCTGCTACCATTTCCTTTTCCCATGATAAATAAATTCCAAATATTTAGTTCCTGCCTGTGGCAGTCACATTAAAGGTTCATCTGGCCCAATTTAATGTCATACATTGAGGCCAGCTTCAGAGAAAGAATTAGAGGCTACACAATTACCTTTCAGTTCCCTGTAGAACCTAATCAGTCTCATTCCCTGAAGAGCAAAGGTTTATAGCCTCATTTTTTAAAATAATCTTTTCCTTCTAATTTGTGAATGACTCCTACTGAATACATTCAGCACTCCTGAGAATTTTTTTCAGTTTTCCCAAGCATTTTACCTGCTCTTGTGAATGAATTCTACAAACTGGTAATACAGGATATCTTTCTGAAGTAGAGAAGTGGTTTTTTTTCCATAAGATCTATGTTTGTTGCTATCACTGGCTGTCTCCTTGCTCTTGTCCTAAAAAAAAAATTATGCTTGTTTCCCCTGGACATTTTTAATTTCTCTCCTGTTCCCTCTCTCAATTTAACAGTCTGAAAGTTCTTCCTATCCCTCTGTTCCTTTGCCGTCTGTCTCTAAAGCCATTCTGCAGCTCCTGTGTATCTTCTGAGATAAACTGACCTGAGGATGTCAGTTCAAGCACAAGTGTTGATTCATACAAAGCTTTTTCCAGTTCTTTCTATCCACTTCTGTAGGTGCTCACACTTTTTTTACTTGCTTGCCCACCACTGCAAGTTAAACACAGCCACAAGTACATGTCAGAGATTCTCAGGGACAGTAAAAAGGGGTATTTATTCTGTAACCCAGTGGTTAGAGCGCTCGTTAGTCAGTAAGTCCACTTGCTCATGTAAGAAATCTGAATCTGAACAGGAAGTACACAAGTTGCCCAGGACCAGAATCCACGTCCATCCCCTCTTGGGAGGATTTCCAAATAGTGGGCTACTGAGCAGTCTTGGGTGGTCTCCCTCCACGCGACCCATTCCTAGATGCGCAGTAACTCAGAGTTAACCGAAGATGGAGGCCAAGAGCAGGTGCACATCCTTTTTCCTTGCTGCCTGTTCCTGGGTGTACCCTTTCCTGGTCAGGCTGCTCTTCCTCTAAGGGGAAACCCTCTGACAGCGAAGCGCTTCCAACCTGGCTTATGTATTTGTCAAACTAGTGCTGTTACTCTAAGATCTGAGGCCCGCCACACCCCAAATGAAAAAAAAAGATATTGGCAGCATATGGAGGGGTTTGAGCCACTTTGGAAGTGACTGGTACTGAAGCCCAGCTCCTCCTGGCACCCCAACTGCTCATGTTGTCCACAACTGATATCTCATGCAGAGCTGTCAAATTTCTGCCATCTCGGATATTTAAAGGGAGGGTTCCCTCTACACATCACACAACTGATGCTATGTGGAGTAAGTGGGCTTGAACAGGAAACCTCAGTCACCTAGGAATCTTGGAAGTGACCATGGACTGGCCTGGAGGCAAAAATTTTAGAATATTACCAGAAAATGAGGTGAGACATGCTGAGAAGGCCCCACTATATAATAAACTGCCAGAAAATCAGAAGCA
This sequence comes from Zapornia atra, assembly GCA_013400835.1. Lineage (NCBI taxonomy): Eukaryota > Metazoa > Chordata > Aves > Gruiformes > Rallidae > Zapornia > Zapornia atra. The sequence continues at coordinate 91,422 of VZTU01025495.1, read as the reverse complement.
AGATGCTTGTTTGCTGATGGGTCCTGCTATGTTGTGGAAAACACTGAAGGTGGAAGACTGCTGTAGGGAGTCTTACATAATGAGTTGCTGCTGAAGAACAAGGTGAAATGAGTTAATTTGCAGGGGTGAAGGCCATCCAGCTGGCTTTAGACAATGTTGAGTGAGAAAAGTGGCTTGATTCATCTTGGTGTGCAAGGATGCATGAGTTGCAGCAGGTATTGTTATGAATATATGCCTATCCAATCTAACTGATTTCTGGCTCAGTGGCTTGTATTTGAGGAATATACTGTGTGTAGCTTCTGGTCTGCCCATGCAGACCTATCTTGTGTAAACTGGATATAAAGAAAAGATTTTCCTTGTAAGGATAAGCAAACATTGGAGAAGCTTCCCCAGGCTCCAGTGGACAAATCCCTGAGCAACCTGGTGTGTTGGGGTTGTGCCTGCTTTAAGCAGAGGGTTGGACTAGGGACCTCCCAAGATCTCTTCCAACCTGAATTATCCCACAGTTCCATAACCTCAGTCTGGAGGACTTCTATGGCTAATTACTTACAGCCTTCTCCAGAAGCACTTGCAAGCAGAAGGCAGTGTGAATCCCTGTACCTCCTCCTCCTTGGGAGACACCACATTACAAATGTGACTACACTTAGGTGATAGCAATGAGAAAAAAGGAAGGTATGCCTAGAAATTCTGTGTCTAAATACTTTTATGTATGCCATAACTGCAGGCGCAGGCATTTGGAATTTAAGTGTTTCTTCCATTGCATGGCATTCTTGAAGAGGTGGCAGAAATTTGACAGTTCTGCATGAGATATCAGTTGTGGACAGGATATATAATGAGTACATACAACTTGGGAAACATCCAAATATAGTCCCCACAGTAACATGGCTTAGGCATGAACTGAATGCGCGATGTTAATGGCTGGAATTTGATTATACACTTAGTGTCTGGATAAAGTAATTAAATAGTTGAGAAATGTATGGGGCATACAATAAAAGGTAATAACTAACACGTGACACAGCATAATGGACATAATCAAATACTTGTAAGGGGAAACCAGGGTCACGATTGAAGCCAGTTCCTCATTTGGAGTGATTCAAACCATGAGACGGATGGGGTCCTGCAAAGTACAGTTGGAGCACCAGTCCCAGTGCTGTCTTTTCTACTGCTCCAGAAAGGAAGCCTGAGAGTCAAGTGTTCATCTGAGTATTGTGTCTGGCCGTAAGGTGGTTAAGCCTAGTGTTTGGAACAGATGGCTAAGGCACATATTCTGGGGCAGTCTGAGTTCTGGAGAGCTAATAATCCCCACAGCGAGATACAGCCACTGTGGGACAGAGTGGCCAAAGGGAGAAGCAAAGCTGCAAGGAGCAGGCAAGCTACATACTTGATTTTAGGTAGGAGTATGCAAGACTGAATCTTGCAAAGCCTGGAAAACGTGTACAGCTGTCTCAGTGTATGGCTCTGAAACTTCAGGAAGGTGGGTGGTGAACCTCTCTTCAATTCTGCAGGAGGACAGTGAAGTGCCTCTTTAATTTGTTTATTCTACAGCAACATGTGGAAAATTTTCCTCCTTTACTTCATCCTCAGGAGCCTTTCATCAGATTGATCTGGATTTCAGTTTCACTTCTGAACTGTGCTTTACTGTGATGCAAAAGTGCCATCACTTTTACATTAGCTTTGGGGGTTGATTGAGAACAATATATATGGCAAGTGTGTTTAATGAGCCATTGTGCTTCAGTGTTGACTAGAAGCTGTTACCTTACCCGAGGCAAAAACACAAGCCCAGGACAGGCTTAGCACCAAGCTAAAAGACTGTGTAAAAACTTTCCTGAGTCCTAGAAGTCTCTAATATTGCCTCTAGCTGGTGCAGTGTAAAGTATCCTGCATAAGCTATCATCTTTTAAATGACTTTAATGAAATATATTCAAAGCATAAAACCATCAAGGAAACATATACTTTTCATTTAGGTCTGGGATTGATTTCCACATCAATATGAGGAAAAAAAGACATGTGACTACACGAGTGAAATAGTAACAGCACTGATAGCTCATAAGGTCATTCATCTAAAATCTTCAAACAGTTGGCTCAAAGCCTAAAGAGAACACAAATTTAGGTACAGATGAGATATCCAGAAGTCTTTGTTGCCTCTAGCACAGAAAAATAAGAGAAGAGAAAAGAAGAGAAAAAAAGAGAAAAGAAAGCAAAGCAGAGAAGGAAAAGGAAAAAGAAAGGAAAAGAGAAGAAAAGAGAAGAAAAGAGAAGAAAAGAAAAGAAAAGAAAAGAAAAGAAAAGAAAAGAAAAGAAAAGAAAAGAAAAGAAAAGAAAAGAAAAGAAAAGGAAAAATAAAAAGGAAAAATAAAAATAAAAAGAAGAAGAAAAATAGAAATAAAAAGAAGAAGAAAAATAGAAATAAAAATAAAAAGAAGAAGAAAAAGGAAAAGAAAAAGAAAAAGAAAAAGAAAAAGAAAAAGAAAAAGAAAAAGAAAAAGAAAAAGAAAAAGAAAAAGAAAAAGAAAAAGAAGGGGTCCAGTAATACTGCTCTTACAGACAGTGAGAACATGTATTTCTCTCCTTGGGATTGAATGCATATAGCCAGACCTTCTCCAAACCTCTCTATGTTTTTTCTCTTGACTTTAATAGTTTTTCATATAATTAGAAGCCTTATTAAGAAGTTTAAGTGTAGATGGTATTTTTCAGAAATGCAACAGTCCTTTCTCAGCTTTTGATGTCTAAAATTTTCTGAGACAATGCTTTAGGAGAAAAGTTTGTGACTATAAAAAGAAAGGAAAAGGAGGCACAAACCTGAACATTAACAAAAAAAGTTTCAAACAGCAGAATTATTCTACTTTAGACCTTTCCCTCTTTGTTAACCTATTTTTGTAACATGTACCATAACATCTCTAATAATAATCTACCTTCAATTTAGTATCCTGCAATTCAGCAGCTCTACAGAGCGATTACAGTGAGAGCCACCTAGGGAAACATCACCTTCTAATGAAATAGGCTAAAACCATAAACCTGTATTTTTAACAAACTTTAAACTACGTAACTCTGTCTCGCAGTAAAACATACAGCATAGCATCTGTATGCACTTAAGAACCACACAGAACGGTGCCAGAGGAACGCTTTAACATTGTTTTTCCTTATTCCGGTTACACTATAGGAACAAGGTAACCGGCAGAAGGTCCTGGGAGACTTCTAGATAAAGGCAGGCCGTGGAAGACAGGGTAGCAGCTCCCAGGGGGGGATGGAGAGCAGAGGTGGCTTTCCCCGGGCAGGTCCTACTTGCTGCTGCCACCAGATGGTGCCACTCTTCAGCAGAAGCCGGCATCGCTTTTTGGAGGGAGCCTGCGTTTCAAGCTGTCAGGAGGAGAGTTTTCTCTTTTCCTAAACCGAGTTCAGGCTCTCAGATACCCCGTTCACTTTGTGACATGCTTTATTTATCTGACAACCTACAAAAGCTTTTTTTGGGTTTATGCTTGGTGGGTTGTTTTTTCCACCTCCCCACCCTCCCTGAGTTGCCTAAATTAATTTCTTCTGCTGTTCGGAAACTGAAGGGTGCAAGAGCCTTAAAAAAAATTTAAATAAATCACAAAGCAGCTCTGTTACACAAGCCAGCTTCTTAAGTGCTGTCTCCATCAAGCAGTTGATACTTTATTCTACTTCCCACCTACATTTAGCACTGATATAATCTTTCACTTTAAAAATAATATGCACACTTCTGGATATGCAAATGCATTCAGTGCTTTTATAAAGTACAGAAAACTCTTCAGTTATGTTCAACACCAAGAAGTCAGGGCTGCAGGGTGGGTGGGCTGTTGCAATGAACTGTTACTTCCATTATCTGTGCTAATAAAAAAGAGAAAGGAGTTGCTAAAATGCCAATATGGTCAGTTTTTCTAGTTATTAAAACTCTACATTTTGTCTTGGCAGTATAAAATTGTTGAGTTCTGTGCAATGTGGCTACTTTGTATGGCACTAACAGCACAACTCTCTGTTGTGAGTCAAAGGAAGCCATTTCATTGCAAGGATGATCTTATAGAGAGGTCCTGTGTCACTGCGTGTGAGCCAGCTTATGCCTACTCCCTTCCCGTACCGTTCATCCAAGGCAAGGAAGAAGAGACTGGGTTACAGGACAAGCTATGACCGGAGCAGCTCCATTGCTCCTCACTCTTCAGTGCACAGCACTGGATATGTAGGTCCACCCACCACTCTTCAACCTGCAGTGGGCCATAGGTCTTTACAATGGCTTCAGAGCAAACTTCTGGTAGCTTACATCAACTAGTGGCAGGATTAGAGCATTTTAAAGAAAGTTTTCTGCTGGACCTCTGCACCCACATTTTGTGGAACTAGATCCGTGTGAGATCAGGTGGAACAAAGTGAAACAGAACTAATTGTTTCACTTAAAATTGAATAAATACCATAGTTAATATACGTGTGAACAAGCACCAGACCTTGTAACTTTAACGCTGTTGCAGTTTCTCTCCCCCAGTCCTGGAAGCCTGTATTACTTGTATTACTCATCCTTGCTGCAAGCAGTCAGTAAGAGATTTGCTTTTGACAGTAAAGAAGTGGCATAAAAAAACCCTCGCACAGGCTCTCTCTGCCATGCGCTCTATTTACCGAAAGACTGGGAGAGTCACAGCTAAAAAGAATGATCAGTGGGTACCACCTACCCGTGCCCACTGAGCTAACCTTTTTATTCACAAAAAATGTCTGTCAATTAGTCTGTCTATCATCTTAATCACAGGTCTGAGAAAATCTCTCTTTAAATTTCACATATCATTGCCGTCACATCATTTTACTGGAAACCAAAGAATTTATAAACCTTTCAAAGCTACAGTTTCCCCGAGTTGGCCCATCATTGACAAGAAAATGTCAACACCGATTATTTCGCAAGTTGTGACCCGTCACAGTGATTCCAAGAGCTGGTTATAGGTCTCCTGCAGATGACTTCCAGCCAAAATCATATTTAATAAATAGTAAATGTGGATGACTTCAGAACACGTTTATATTACCAATTATTACTGAAAAGGTAAAATTGAGAAGTAGCTATTGGTAGTGTTCAACAAAATTCTATTTTATCTCATTTTTAAGTCTTAATCAAGTAATGTTGACTTTGATCAGACTCAGCCACCGACTATCCTTCTGTTCTCTTCCAAAATTTGCTGGATATTCTGCTTTAAAGACCACTGCTGTGATCTGAGGAGTAGTAGGTCATAGCTGCCTGAAGGTGCTGCTTGATCAAAGTCAGGAGACTACATGTTTACTTTTCTGTTTTACCCCTGGGTCTGGATAAGAGCATTTAGTGGCTCCCACGCGAATTCCAGGTGTGGTTTGCTTTCTTCAAAAGGCTGATTATAATGCAACACAATGTTGTAACGAAGTACAATATGGCATGGGATATATTTGAATATAAAGCCATATGCCCTGGGTCAACAGATGTGATGAATTTTTCTATTTGCTTTTGAATAACTGCAGCTTCTTTCTTACATATTATTTTACAGATGGCTAAGTACAAGGTGTGCACATGCAGCTCCTTATGCTAACTGCAGAAAAGATGCAATGGAAGTGGTGTTTGCTTTAGAGAAGTGGCTGAGAATTCTTAAAAATAAAAGCGTTGTAATTTTACACTTATTTGAAATAAAGCCTATTTTGGCTTCCAGTCTAACATGTTCAAAACATTTAATTCTGATTTATATTTGCATTGCTGTTTTCCCCAGCTATTTATCCTGATCCTCATGAGCTGTCAGGGATGAACCACTTTGCCAAGAAGCCATCCTCCTGGAGGATATAAGCCAAGAGCTCCGGGGTGCATAGGAATGAAGCAGGCTCTGTTCTCCCTTTGCAGACGCACAATGCTTCCGGATGCCCACAACCCAGTGAGAAAAAGTTGTGAACTTAACCCCAGAGCCCTGAGACACCTGGCCAGCTTCTTCAACCTGTTCAGCCAGGCCCTTTAAGCTAAAGGATTTGTTTATAGTAATATTTATCCCTTGCAGACATTTTCCTGGGGCGGTCTCTCTCATACTTCTGCTCATTTGATTAGTTTCCATAGTGACACTTATTTGTAGAGTTTAGAGTTGCTCATAGCAGGTTTCTGTAAATGCCAGACACATGCATGCCATGTTAATAAGACAAAGTCGGTCCTATTTCTTTCCCTTTGGTGCTCTACAATCTGGGGACATCCTTGGGGGAAAAAAGAAAAAAAGAAGGGGGTGCAAGGCTCCTTTGGATTCGAGCCGTAGTGGCTGTTAGCTTATTATTCTGGGTGGTATTTTTGACTGGACTAGTTCTGTCGGAATCGCAGTGGCAGGCTCTGAAGGACTGTCTGTCTGTGTGAACTATTATGTAAGCTGGGGAAACCTTCTATTACAGCAAGGCCTTCAGACTGCTGCTTTATTTAAAATGCCGAATTACATGAAAAAGCAATTCACTTGAGTGGTGCCTTGTAGGTTGCCTTTTATCCCAGGTTCAATTGGGAATTTGCTTTTCTTCAAGGGGAATGCTAAAATCACATGCAAACACATGTACACTTTACCAGCGTGCTTGCCTGTGGAAGGGATAAACAAATATCTGCAATAAATGAATAAAAGGAAATTTCCATACTGTTAAGGGCAATTTCAGGGGCACGGTTATGTAAAAAAATGCTGGTTCTTTGTAGCAAGCACAACACATTCACTGGAAGAGTGTTAAGAAAAGGAGTAACCATGTATGAGCTGTGGACAGGTAACCCCACCATCTAGGCACCCTCACAAACACACAAACAGCTTCTGGAATGCAGATAATAGGTCGTTGCATTTTTTTCCACTTTTGCGGTAGTATAAGAAGTAGAGGGAAAATGAGATTTGACAAGGATTTTGTCACACTGACTATTAGGTCTTTTAGGTTTCTTGCAGAGAATTTGAGGCCTCTCATGCTAGTTTGACACATTTCTTTCTGCAAGACACTGGAAGGTTGCTTGAGCCACTGAATTTATGCATAAAAATAAACCAACAAACAATTACAGGAGTTCCTAATAGCATCTGGCTGGAGGAAAGACAAGGAACAGCACTCCCAGGAGACCAGAAGTATGATTTTGCTCTTGTGTAGTACAGAAAATAAAGTCTAGACTCTCTGAAGCCACGGAAATTAAGTCGGGGTAAAATGTAGTGTGAGTCCAGCTGGACTCTGGCCCTGGACTTCACAAGCAATCTTGAACGGACTGCTGAGGTGGAGCTAGAGGAAATGGGGCATGTTGTGGAAGGACTCTCCTGATCTACACAAGGGTAAGTGCTTACCTCCATAGCATTTTCCACAGCAGCCTTTAGCTCTCAGTACTGTAAGAGAAGATTTATTAACTTTATGAAGGTAATTCAATAAAAGAATAACACAAACTAAATGTTAAAACCTGTTGATTGTTTAAAGAAAAGTGAAAATAAGAGACAAATCCTGTTTTCCCCAGGAGCATTTTAAGGAAAAAAAGAATTATAATTCTAGAATGAGAGTTAAAATTTTAGTCTATGTTTTCTCTGTCCACTGCCCCATTTCTTTAAAAAATAGAAGTATTCAGTGGAGGGAAAGAGAAAAATCACATTTGTAAAACAGTAAATCTCTTTGATGTCATTATGCAGTGATTTTTACTGTTTAGGCTGCTGTATTGGATCCAGTATCAGAAGGGTAATGTCAAATTGTGAATTCCACATGATGCAGTCAGCCTTCAGGAGCACTGCAAAAAGAAGGAGAAAGAGGTCCTCAAATGCATCCCATGCTACTCAATAGGATTAATGGGATCTGCTGGGAAAGCTCTTCAGCTCTGGCTCAGTGAGCCAGATGGTGGCTGCTGGTGAAATCTTTCCAAGAAATCAAATCAAATCTCCTGTGAATATTATTATGGGTCTAAGAACTATGCTCTCTCTATTTAAGCTGCCTAATTTCTTCATTTAAAGAATATTTATGAACTGTTTTGGTTTATGGAAACCCACAAAATTTGAGAGGGAGAAAGTCCTGTGATTAGAGAAGCACATTGCCTTTGCCCTACGAAATTCTGTTCAAATTTGATTGAGAGATTAAGCCTGACAGGAAGGAAATGATTCTTTCAGTTGCACAGTCAACAAAATAATGGCAGTGTGTCCAAAACAATAGGTAAAGATGAAAAATCTTGTCTAAGACTGATTCTGTGCACAAAGTAGCACTGAGAAGAACAGATGGCATCGCTGGAAGCAGGGAGGGAGAGTGAGGCCAAGCTCCTTGGAACCGTCCACCCTCCAGATAAGGTGTCTCTGTCCAGGCTTGTGCCAGGACCATGTGGTAGTAGTGGTTGTGCTGGGGTGGTTGTCTCTGTGTGGTAGCTTTGGCAGACAGGCAATGTGCCATAGAGCGAAAAACACTGGTTTGCAGTTGGGGCTGTATTCACTTGAAATCTCAGCCCCAGCTTCAAAACGAGTTTTATCTACAGACAATTAGGTCATTTTATCCCTTTGTGCTATCAAATATAGTAATGTTCTTATCCTGGGACAGAGATTACACGTTTGTGAGGCACAAAGAAATGTGAGTAGCATAAGAAAGGCCTTGAGGAAACAAGTAACTCTGCATTAATTGCTAGCACTGGGTGGATCACTGGAAAGAAATATGCTCTACTAATTAAAAGATAAAAGATAAAAATATCACATGCTGTCCTCGTTATATGAGCATCAGTCAGAGAGATGAGTGGAGGCAGCAAACAGTAATGATACACATATGTAGGCTGACAGTGACTATAACTGTAGGTTATGAATCTGTCCCTGTTTACCTCAGGGAAATGAGACTTACGTGAGTGCAGAGTTGGTCTGTCCACCCACCAATCTTTCTATCATTTCCCCCCAGTAACTTTTGAACTTGGCTAAAGTCAATCAAATCTGACAGGAAAGGAAGAGGTCTCAAAGTTACAAAAATCAGTGTTGGGGCAAAAAAATAGAGCCTTGATGACTCTTCTGGCTTTGGCAAGGACTGCAGTGGAAACTCGAGAACTACTTTTTCAGTGAAGTTTGACACCTAGCCCATCAGCACATGCACAGATGTGTCTCAGACACTGCATGTGCTGTCTCTTGGCTAGCAGGTATTGTACACACATGAGGAAAAGATGAAAGAAATGTTCATGGGGCTTTACGGAACATGAAGGGTAACAGGAAGAACTGCAAAGAGATCACCATTATTTTAGTAGGCTATACTGAGTCTGGACATACATGTCTCTGCGAGACCAGACATCACTAGATCTGGTACTGATCACTGATTTCCAGCCAGGAGGTGCATCTATATAAACACTATATATTTAGGAGAAGATTTTATTGGTATTCAAAACTGAAAAGACAACATTATTATTTTAAAAATTATTTTGGCATTCTATCTATTGACTGATTCATGCCTATTGACTGATTCCACGGGCTAAGACTGCGTTTGCTGTACTGCAGAGTAGAGATGATTCAAACTGCTCAAGTCTATCATGGTCAAAAACTTCTTGTATGTAAACATTTATAATTTGAAAATCTGATTCTATCCACAGATATGTAAAGATACTCTTTTATAAGTCAGATCTTATCCAGATTGAAGACAAAATAAAGGCTTCTACTGACTTCAGGGACAGGTATATATGTTGCTTTAGAGTAAATATAGTAGATATAATAAAGTATCTGACAGTAACTGAAAAATATGTTTAAAGTCAAATTTGGAGTTGAACTACCACAGTTGCAGAAGAAATCACAGCTTTAGTAATCTTGGCAGTAAATCTGCCAAATCTCTAAAGGCCACAGCTATTGGATGCACAGGTAATGCTCTTGGTTAGGATCACTGGTGAGAAAGGTTGTTTTTCCACCCTCTTCTTTTAAAATAAGAGTGTTAATGGACAAATAGAAGATACTATGTATCTTCATAGCATACAGTTATTGTGTGCTGCTGATCTTACAAACATCCCTTAAAACTAACCCACTACCTGATTAAAAAAATTATATAAATTGAATTCTGCAGTGGTGCTTAGGAACAAATCAAAACTCTTATGTTCACAGGTCAGGTTCTCTAAGAAATATTTTAGCAACCCATCTCAGGAGCCACTGTCTACTGGGTATTCTGTAAATACTCCATGTTTGTAACACAGGTACTGCTTTAACATTTTTTGTAACATAATTGATATAGATAATACATTCATGTTTGAATTATCACATTGTTTCCCTTGAAAGCAACTAACCACTGCAGAAATAGAAAATGACTTCTCGTTTATATACTCAGTCCATAGGCAGATTGTTTACCACAAGATGAGCTGATATATATAAAACACAGAGTTGATTCTCACATAATTTAATTGCTCCTTTTGCAACAGGTCCAGAAATATCAAGGAGGTTTACAGAAGGTTTTGTCTTTGTGGTCATGTCTTACCTTTTCCGATTTACCCAATACCAGTTGACTCATTTCTTGTGAGTCCCGGTTGCTGCTTATCTGCTCCTTGTGTTACAAGCACTTATACAATGATATCCTGTAGTGAAGTTCATCTTCTTCCTTAATAATTAAATAGGAATTTACTTGATCACTGTGACCTGGATAAAAAATGCATCCTAATGCATTTTGGCATCCAAAACTCCATTTCGAAAGAGGAGTGAGCTGAACAGTATATGAAAACCAACCTTAGTGTTTGGCAGCATGCCATCTATCTATGCTGCTAGGGCCAGGCATTGGCGGTGCTTTATAGAGACCAGATAGGTCCCCAAAAAGTATTCATGGTGTAGGTTTGGGCCTCCAAGCCTCCTGCCTCCCTCAAGGCCCCCAGCTGGTTTATGACCCTCTAGAGCAGAAAACAGACCGCGCTGTCTCTTTTCTGAGCTCAAACTTATCAGCTGAAGCAGTGCCTAATGATTTAAGTGCAGTGTACATGCCAATACCACGCAGAGATATAAGCGCTGCCTTTGAACCAAACCTGCTGGGGTAGCAAAACTTAACTATATTAAATCACCCCCCTCAGAGTGCTTTGCAGCTCTGCTTTTCTTGTCTGAGTGAACTTGCCCAGGTAAAACTGCTCTGTGGTGTGATGAGTGCACCACTTACCCACCCCTCTCCACCACCACAGCTCATCATCTATCCCCTGTACAGTATGGAGGCTATACAGTTTCCTCTCTGCAAACAGTCTAAAACTCAAGCACCTGTTCTAATGATGGTTTCTGTACATCTTCTGCATCTTTAGATGTCATGCCAGGACTGACAATGCCAGGCCTTTTTTTTAGCATGCATTAAAATTTCAGAGTAACACTGTAACATTTAAGAATTTTACCTTAGTTACATAACTTTCTTTCACATAGGACTCACAGCAATTTTCCAGGTTGCTGCCACCCTCTGAAAGACTAAAATCAGCATTCAGAGTATTTATTTTCACCCTCAAAAACTCAAGTTATACTTCCAGTTGTAGAATCTTCAGACCTAGATTAAGTTTTCTTCTCAGGCATTTCAATGCCTCAAACATGTTATTTGAGGGTAAATAGCTGTTAAACTACTTTTGGCTTATCTAACAATTAATAAAATCTGTAGTAAACCAGTCAGTTACTAAATAAAGCTCAAAGCCTAGAAGAGTATTGAAACAATATGAGGAAGTACCTGGAAATCCTTGTTATAAAGCATAGCAAGTTAATTTTTTTTTCTTGATTATTCTTGAATGAAGTAATTCCTCCTCATAGTAAACTGTTTCAGAAAAAAATATTATACTGATGCACAGACTCCACTTGTGCAATATTCATGGTGTGTCTCTGCAGTGTCCGTGTCCTCTCACCTGGGTTTTATCACACTTGGCAGTGTTTGGGCCTACACATTTAGGCATGGAAGATAAAAGCTATGTCCAGTAAAAAAGCAGGTCAGGAATGACTAAAGTTGCTAATGACTCTAGGTTTCATAACAATTAGAGAAAGGATTAAGGGATTAATATGTGCTAATCTCGTTATCTATGAGGTCCTGAAGCTGTAAAATTTGATACTGAAGTTAAACTGGGACAATGTATGAGGTTGAACTCACACTGTATAACAAACTCTAGGTAATGGTAGCACAACACTTAGTTTTGCCACCTTCTTTTTAATAATTAATTTCAAATCCTTGAAAGGAAAAAAATATATCACACAGTGTGTAAGGGATGGGCTCCTAGATGTCTATGCTGTACTGTGTATGTGCTCTGTAGTTATTGGCTGCCTTCAAGGGCAGCCTTACCAGAGTCTGAAAACATAAATGGTAGAAAAGAAGTAGATTCTGTAGAAATATGAGAAATTAGAACTAAAGCTTATTTTAATTAAGTTCAGAATAAGATTGTTCTATACTTGATTCCAACTTTTTCTACTACATTTAGGCAATTCACATAGATACTACCCTGTATTCCTGAATTCTTAATATTCCAAGGTTGCGAATCAGAGCATGAGATGAACAAATACACAGGAAATACAAGAAATTGCTTAATTTTACTTTCTATTTTTGACATCTGCAAAACACAAATATTCAACCTAGAAGACCAGAAATTCATTACCAAATTAAACTGAAATTATTGCAGTCTTACAATCTCTTGGTTGCAGTGTCTTGAGTTTTAAAAAAGAAGATACTAGCATGTTCCTTCAAAAATGTTTTCTTTTTAAGAATGAAAGCGTTACCTCTAATTTCAGCTATTTTATAGGTATTTCCCAGCTGTGGGCTATCAACTGTCATATGTTGCAGAGGTGCAGTCCTTTTTTATGAATTTGACCTCAATTACCCTGTGAGTCGATCAAATGCCTAGTGAGCAGAGGTGGCACGTGCAGCATTCCAGGTCCCTTTGCAAATGCCTGTTGTTGGCTCCCTACATGGGACAGGAAGGGGACTTTACTGAGAGGTGGGCAAGGACAGGAGGCACTTAAGTAGTAGCCCCATGAAGAATATAGTTCCATGGCTGCAGTGGTGGGAACGCTGGCTTTCCCACGTGTCCTGGTTTTGGGTAGGATGTGTGGAATATGGAACAAGGGCTGCTGATTTGGAATTGGATCACCCCTTTCTGCTACATTGTTCCCTGTACGGACATCTGCTTTAAATTCTAATGTCCTTTAGCATTTTAAAAGTGTACTGTGCAGTGATTTGCATGCTTGAGGGAGACTTTGCCTCTTACAGCTATTTTGTGGAGTCAGAGCAATTTAGACTGAGCGCTGATGAAACAAATAAATATTTTAGGGGTGTGGGTTTTTTCCTCTCACTAGATGCAGTTTATTATGGCAGAAAGAATTAAATTTTGGGATACATCTTAAAATGTTTAATCTTGTTTTCTATCAATTTGGTTTAAAATAGTTTCTTTTATATTTCACAGAAATATTTTCTTCCTTTATGGACTTTTATATCACCAGGAACTGCTGCTTCTGCTGGTCATAGAAATGCTAACAACATTTGCAAATGAAATATGGATCTGATATCTCAGCATGTAGGAAAAAGATGCATGTGCTTGTTCAGATGTGATTTTTAAATAAACTTATTTGTAAATGTTAACCCCCACCGAGAAATTTCACTGGGATGATAAATGGTGACTGACCTCAGTGGGTAAAACAGGCTGAACTGTGGGAGCAGAGGGAAGCCTTGCAACAAAACTGTGAAGCAACTCTGTGGAGAGACTACTGCAGCAATATCTGAAGGCTATCAGGCTTCTGGAGAGTTTCCATGGAGTGGTGGGAACTCCCCAGCTCTGAACCTCCCATGGTCTCTGCTTGTTGATGGGAAAGAGACCTGCATGGCTGGGTGACAACCTGAGGATCCCCAAGATTCAGAGGACTGGAGAGTCCATCGAAGCCTAACAAGGCAGGTGAAACTTCTTCACAAAATCTTCTGCACTTGCCTTAAAAGAAGAAATTGGAATCTTGGGGAAAAAAAAAAGGGAAAAAAAAAGTTTTCACTTGATGTCAGTTGTTAGAATTGGGTAATGGGCTATGCTGGATCAGTGGGTTACTGGCCTTTCATCAGATCAGACCTGAAAAAATGAAAAGATGTTTTTGAAGGAATTTATTAGCATTTTCTTTGGGTTCTATTAAAAACTCCCAGATGGAGGTCTCTCAGACAGAGAGGACAATCTCACGCTTTAAAGAATATTCTCAAATTATATAGTTTGCAGGATCTGGGACAGCTTTTCACTGCTAGAGTGCAGGGTAGTGCTTCTGCCACCCTGAGAGATCTGAGGAGAGGCATCAATGGCAAATACTTGTAGTTGGTTAGTGAGCTACATAATGAGCTACCTTTCTTTGCTCTCCAGGTTTTTCATATTCTACTCCTACGCTACCATCTCTTACAGACTGCATATGCACTTCTGATAGGCAGATGCACCTGCCTTCTTGGGACACTTGTTAAATTTGTCAACTGTTTCTTCTCTCTTGCTGAAATGAAGCTTACATAGGCATTCACAAGGTGAACTTTTCAAAACTTTCCTTCCCAGCAATATCTAATAACTTAAGTTTGTGTGTGTGTATAAATCATATCAGTTACCAACATAATCTCATTCTAGTTTTGTATTTCTCTTATCTCTTTATCTGTTTCTTGTCCTTTGCCTTAGACTGACAAGTATCTTTGAAATTAAGTCTTCTGATTTTGTATTTGTCTGAGAACTGTTTAAACAGAACCTGGATTAGTAAATAGCATGAGCACATACTGCAGTAACAAATGTAAACGTCTGGGGAGGTAATCCCCTGTGATATGCCACGTTTTATGATTATGCCTTCTATGAATTTTGTAGGTCTGAGGATCAGCTCAAAATTAAACCAGTGTTTTGTTAACTTGTTTCAATTCAAACTTTCCAAATCATTATTATGACCATCATTTTCAGAATTCTTTTTTCCTTTAAAATATTTTCAGACTCTCTGCAGCAGACATTTAGAACTTTCCTCAAAGGCAGAGAAATCTGTTTACAGCCAATTCTTCTTTAAAATGGGGAATAAGCACCCACAATCCTTCTGGATTTAATATATGCTACCCCTGCTGAGAGATGGGTTCACTAACTACAGCTTTCCAGACCAAATACCTGTTCCTGTGTTTTCATTGCTTTCATATTTGTATTCATATTTGTCTTCAAGTCATCTGGCTTCTTAAATTCCTCATCCAAGTTGAGCAGTCCATGCAGAGCACCCTCCTGCACCCCCGTCTGCTCTGTAGGAGAACCTCCATAAAGTCCATTCAAAGCAGGTGATCCATCCTGCCCAAGCAGATGGGTACAGCCAGGAGCCCTGAATGTCTGTGATCAGCAATGGGCAATCTTTGTTGGCTGCTGAGCTCAAGAACAGCCTTTTCTTGGGCTGTTCATATTCGCAACTGCTCTGCACAATTTCTGAGACCAGAGTAAGATAGACTTCTAGCTTTCAGTCTAGGAATATATATATAACTTTTTTTTTCAACAAAGCCTTCTTTAAAAGCCATTTTGTAACTTGTGATAGTGTTTGGGTCCAGCACATCTCATCAAACCTTGATGAATACCTCCCTGACTCTCCTTATCTTGGCCCGTAAGCTTCTCATTATATATTTTCTCCATTGTCTAGCTGAGGAAGGGAGTGAGAGAACTGCTTTGGTGGGCATCTGATCTCCAGCCAGGGTCAACCCGTCACAATCAGCTATTCAGAATGCTTTACTCAACCCTGGAGCACACATATTCCTGATTTGTTAGGACTGGGCATGTAACACCAGCTCAGTGTCTGTATGTTTTTGTCAGTATGCTTTTTGGAGGAGTGTATGACATAGGAGTTCTCCCAGTATTAGTAGCGATGTTCTGAAAGCAGGTAACTGCTACCAAAAATGAAGCATTTATATTCATTTCAGTCCAATTGTTTTGAAACTAGCACTAACCTTCTCAGTCCTGCACCTTGCTGAGTACTCACCCCAGTCCTAGTGAAATGATGTGCCCTCTTGTTGAGGGGCAAAAGCAGCTCTGAATGGGTGATCATAGAATCACAGAATCATAGAAGAGTTTAGTTTGGAAGGGACCTTAGAGATTGAGGTACTGCATCTGTATTGGCTCTCATGAAAGACATGCTGACAGTCAGGAGGGGAAAGAAAACACCAGCACGCACATCGACCTGGCTGCAACACAGCAGTGTAGCTCCCCTTGGGCCGCGTAAGAACCAGGGAGAAGCTGCAGCACCATTCAGCACTATAGGAGACACCAGCATTGCAGTGGGGTAGGTGAAACAGAGCCAAAGCCAGGGGCTAAGTAAGGTCTTCCCAGTCTCCCCCTGGAAATCTGTGCTTGTATTTCGCTCTTCGGAAAACGTACAACAGTGCAAGTTATTAACATGCAGATTCAGCAGAGGCAGTATTATGTAAGCATGTGCTGTCCTCCCTCTAACCTAAATTTCATTTACAGAGAAAATACAGAAGACTTGCAGATCCGCATGAAAACAACATCCAAGTCATCAGCCATCTAAGCCCCCTCCCTGGGTTTTGACAGCCCTCTTAATGTATGAAGACCCTTCATTTCACCTTCCTTTCCATTCTTTGGCCATTCTTTTGTTTTTGTCCTGGTTGCCGGGATAGAGCTACTCAGAAGAGACCTTATTCTGCTACAACTTTCCAGTCCTTTTCCATCATCCTTAAAACATCCCCTCAGGATTATTGAGATGTAATTAATTTTTCAAATTTACCATCAGCTTGACATGCAGGCTCAAAAATGTGTTTCTTGCGTCTCAGCCCCCCTGTGTAGTCAACTTCAACTCACAGTGTAAATTCATGGTTATAAGACTCGATAATTCTGCAGCACAGCTTCTGTGCAGCATGTGACACTTCCTCTCAGCAAATCGCTGATCCAGCCTACATGGAAACATTCAGTGATACAGAGCTTTTATAGAATCAATCAGAGTTTGCAGGCTTATGTAGATAGATTCCTTGGTGTCAAAAAAAAAAAAATCTAAGAAAAGGATAATAATTTTTCTTATAGATTTATTCAGAAGATAATGATTTTTAACAATTATTAAAAGACAGTTTCTATGAGGCAGCAATTTAAATCTCATTATTTTTTCAAAGACTTTCAATAAGTATGAGAGACCACGGCAGTGGAAACCAATATATCACACCATGAGTCTGTCTTTGGGCAGTCAATTCAGCATTCTGTTTGGAGCATGTAGCATGGCAATTTTGCATCCCTGGAGAAATATGTTTGCTAGATTGAAAATAACAGGCTGATCAATTCAAATTCTTGGAATAACAAATTGGTTCCGCCCCCACTATATATTTTTTTCTGTGAAAAAGCCCCGTCCCAAATTTTGTATTGTTATTTTCTTAGAAGTAACCTAGTTCAAGAAAAGTATAGGGTCAGCTCCCGCCCCCCCCCGACCCCCCAATTTGCCAACATTGGACTGCAATGTTTACTACATTTTAGACAGACGCATTTCCATATTAGATAAATTGCTCTGATCTCTGCACTGACTGATGAAGCTAATGCTTCTGCCAGGCAGACAAAAGAAAAGAAAAAAAATTCCTCCCTCGCTTTCACCTGAATTCCAAACAAGTGTTTTAATTTATTAAGGAAAAGAGCTTTACATATCACAGTGAAATCAAACAGTAAGTAAAGCATAATGGCCACACATTTTCTAATATGCAAATATTTAACATGCTTAAATACATGCATCCTTCTCAGTTTGTTCAGGACATCTTATGCAGAGAACACTCATTGTTTTGGGGAGAGCTAAATACATTAATTTGAGCTCCATTATGGATGTTCTACACAGAATAGCCCTATTACTACTATTTCTACCTATATATAATGGCTACTCAATGAATGTTGTCTTCTAACAGCAGTTTCTTTGGGTAAATGCTTTCTGTTTTCTGTCAAAGAGCATTCCAAAATAATAAGCATCCTTGAGATATTACGTAATAGTGTTCCAATCTGTCACTGAAGTCGTGATGCTGGGCAGCAGTAAACCTGCAATTTGCAAAGTTGGATGGTGCACAGAAAAAAATTCTGTGACATTCTTAATTATAAGCAGTCATTCATTATCTTCAGTGAACCCTGGAAGCTGCTGGAGTAATATAAACACAAAGCATTATTGTTAAAATGGAAAACCATAATTTTAAGTATTTTTTCACTCTGAATAAAATGTTTTAATCTTTTCCAGGAAGACATGCACTTAAAAAGTCTCTTTACACTTAATAAAGTCTCCAGAAATATAAACATAGATTTAGAATTACCTAAGTAACTTAGCCACTGCCTCCTTACAACTAGAAAAAGAAAATAAACCAAAATCTAGGATTAAAAAAGAAAAAAAGCCAGCAGCCAGTTAGTCCTCTCTTCAAAAACTGATATCTTCACTGCTTCAGTGACTTGGAAAATTGTAAAGCTATCTAGCTGAACCTCTGTACGACTTGTCTACAGACCAGTTGGATTTTAGGTTTTTCTAATATTCAGATGGAATTTCACTTTTTTTTATATCAGTACAGCCAAATACTGATGTCTTCTTAAATAATTAGATGAAGTCTTTTGAAGAGAAGACAATACTACTGTAAATTACTTTCCCATTCATTAGATAAGAGATACTCATAATCTTCATTCCACCTTAGACCTTTTTTTCTTTGCCTGAGAAATTCCTTTTTCTCATGTCAGAATTGCTTATTGTTAAAGGTTGCTGTAAATTTTGCAAGGCAGGGTCCTGCTTTTGCCCAGATTTTCTTTCCTGTCCCCTCAGACTCTTGTCCTGCTGATGGGGCTCTTTGCTCTCTGGTGCAATCTAGGTCCACTCCTGGCTCACTCGCAGCAGAACAACATGCAAAATGCAAAGAGGATTCCTTCCCACGTAAAGCTGTATGGATGTTCACAGTTAACGTGGAGAACCCCCATATCAAATCACTGGGCTGAAAGGTACCTCAAGAGGCTGACCAGCCCCATGTTCTTGTCTTGAGGCAGGATCAGTATTATCTGTATCGTTCTTGATACAAATTGAAAACAATTTAGGTTGGAAGGGACCTTGGGGGATCACCTCAGCCTCTCATCCGATATGGGCTAATATCAGCACTGGCTAACCTATGTCCATCTCCAGCAAAGATGGAGCCTGTACCACCTTCCCTACAGGCAATTTATTCCAGTGCTTTACTGTCCCCACTCTTGTATTTTTTTCTTAACTAATAAAAATTTAAAAGTTTATGACCTTTTATGTCTTGGTCCAATGAAAACTTGTTGACAGGAAAGGAAAAAAAGTTCTTTTTTCAGTGCTTCAAGAACAGCCAGCTCCACACAGTGTAGCCCAAAGTTTGCCAGGCTTTATCTGCTGTAGTTGTGAAGCCAGAGTATTTGATGAGTTCTTGATATCATTAGTTTTCATTATTTTGTAACAAATACGTTTTAAGTTCAGTCATACTTTTGTGCTGGAACTTTCCATTGTTTTTATTAACGATATCACCATGTATTTAACTCTGTAGGTTACACTTTATTATCATTATAATTTCTGGGGGGTTTATGCTACCTAAAGGAAATGTGTGGCTTGCACTTCGGGCAGTTTGGTAGGTTAGCAGAATGTCCTGGTTTACATTTGGAACAGTTTGCAGGTTAGTGGATTAGAATGGCAAAAAAGAATAGAGACATTTCACATGACAGTTATTACATGTAATTATGAGGATATATACTTGACAAATTTTGGTGTAATTTGAAAACCTGACAGCTTGTGGGTTTTCTGATCTATCATTAGCTGAGTGGATTAATTTTACAACTGTAACTCATACGCAACTGAGTTCTTTCCTTAATGATTTTTCATATTTTCTTCCTTTCCAGGATCATGAGGAACTTTTCAGAGTGTTGTAAGTGTATAAAAATTATACCTAGTTAGAGGAATGTATTTGAGCAGAAAACTAATTAAATATAGCAAATCTTTGAGTATAGATTTCCTGTTTCTTTCATTATCCTTGCCATTGAATTGTGATTTCATGTTTTCTTCTAAAAATAGGGTTGTGATCTCAGTAATTACTGAGTAGGACTGCATAATATGAAGTAATATGCTGGATCCATTATACTAGTCACTCTCCCACTGCAGAAGCATTCAGAAGTCATGAGGGGGAGCACAAACGCATGAGTTAAAAATACTTTATGGACTAAGTGAGAAATTGGGTGCTAAGATGATCTTGATGTCAGAGCTGGCCATGCTATCCACACCTGTTTATATATGCACAAGGACATTTCAGTTTTGCTTATGAGGGAAGTTTTCTGATAGGAAATAACATTTGACCTACAGTGCAATCCTGCCTTATTTAACTGGATTTATGGAGAGTAGATGAACTGTAGTTATGCAGAGCAGTTATCCAGAACGATATTTATGAATCAACCTCACTATTTATCCCACTTGGAATACAGGCTGACAAAGGAAATCAGCCAAGTTCCAATCCAGAAGTCTAGAAAAGATAGTAATATTTTATTGTGCTTCTGAAGAGTCAGGCACAGTACATGTCATGGCCCTAAGTATGTGGATGGAGGCACCATTTCCAAATGATAAGTGGAGGGGCATGTATTTACTACACCAAAGAAGTGTAAATGTCATGTTGACATTTTTCTCTTGAAGTAATTTGATAACAGTGCAAGTTTACTACCCTCTATGTTTTATTTGAAAGTTTTCCCATAGTACAATGTCCAGGGTGATGCACTATTTAATAAGCTTTCTGCAAGCATGAGGAATTTGTTTTTACTAAGAATCTCTTTGAAAGCTGACTTGCAGTGGATAACACCTATTTATCAGGATTTTGTGGTTAAACAGTTCTCTAGTTTAATTTAGTGCAATCTGAAATGGCCCCCAGATATCAAGCTCCTCTTTCATCAAAGAGTTAACTGTGATGAAGAGAAAAAATAATAGCTTCTCATAACATTGTCTCAGTAGCTTCCTGCCCATTTGCACCAACCGGTGCTGTGAAAAGAGCTTATGACATTTAGAACTAGTGTGTGGTGCCAGAAAATAACCAACCACACTGTTTTCTGTTTATGCTGAACCTCCTCCTTAGTGCAAATTAAATAGTCTATTGTATTTAAACTCTAATCTAGCACACGGATGTTAGTGGGAGTCTTTAACTTGGTTTCAACATGTGCTGGATCAAGCCCAATCAGACTAGAAAACTATATCAACATTTCTTTGGTCTGAAGACTTCCTCTGGAGGGAGTCTTGTGCTGGTGTCCCCTGATATGCTCAACCTCTACATCTACATTCCTGGGCACAACAGCTAACCTATGAGACCGTGCAGAGCAGAAGACAAGGCCCTTATCGTCTTTGTGTCACCTGTTTACTTGTCATTTGTGATTCTCCATAAAAAGACAAACAGTCCTCTCTGATATTTGTCATTATTTATTGCTGTCTTTTAGCAGAGGGACTGAAGGCAGAAATCCAGGTTCAGCCTGGCTCAGGTAGCTGCAAAGTTCTCATCCTGCCCTCCTCCATTTTCAGGTTAGAAGTAGGGATGGGGAGGTAATTAAGCTAGGATGGGAGAAGATGTTTAAATTGTGTTGTGGTAGGAGGGAGAGCTAAAAAGACTGCCCAAAGAGGTTGTGGAGTCTCCTTCTCTGGAGACATTCAAAACCTGTCTGGAAGCATTCCTGTGTGACCTAATCTAAGTGATCCTGCTCCGGCAGAGGGGTTAGACTAGATGATATTTCCAGGTCCCTTCCAACCCCTAACATTCGGTGATTCTCTCCTGCTTGCCCCAGACGATGACATGCTGGAAAATCTGGTGGCTCTGAACTGTGTTTCTCTGTATCACCTAGCAGACAGGAGCTTCTAAGGAAAAAACAGGATTAGGTGCTTGGTCGGGGCAGGAGGGCATGCCACTGCCCTGTCATCCCAGACATCTGCATCAGCAGCTGGTCGTGAGGCAGACATGAGTTGATGGCCACCAATGGCTTTGCACCTAGCCAATAGGGTCAGAGCGAGGGCCTGGCTTGAGGCAGCTGGGAAACCAGGGAAGATCAGGTGCTGTAACCACACCGATTAATTTGTGACGTACTTTTAGAAAGACTGGGGTGGTTATTTCATGGCTGCAGTGCTAATGCCTCATAAGAGAGTTCCCTGCTCTGTGGCAGGAGATGAGGATGCTGCTGGCTGAGATGTGCTGCCTCATACAATTGTTGCTGCAGGTATGGATAGTGCTGGCTGCCTGATGAGTCACGTTGGCGGGGACTCTGAAAACCAAATCCTCTGGAGTTTTCCCTCTTTCCCTTGATGGACCAAGTAGGTCACTCTCATGATAATGTGAAACACTCTGCTGCCAAGCCAACACAGACAGTCAGAGGATTTGGTCTGGAGCTAGAGAGGGTGAAGGCATGGGCACAGTAAAATCATTAGGGCTGAATGAAATAAACAAAAAGTTCTGTATAATGAAACGTCATAATTTTTTCCTTTGTGGCATGTTCCAACAGAGTATCCTTCACACCACACCACAACCACTGCTTGGCACAATGTAACTTTAGAACCATTTAACAGTGCTGTTTTCCTTTATTTATAGTTCAGTAGTCAGAGGAAAATTAACTGGTATCTCTGCAGTATACCAATATTTGTGCTCTGCTTAATGCTCCACATAATAATTCCTTTTCCTTTTCTAAGATAACATTTAAGATAATTCATAGAATGCTGTCGGGGAAAATGAGAACTTCACACTGAAAATCCTCAACTACATGTCAGAGAATTTATGTGAAATGCTCTCCATTTACTTCTTGAGACTAAAGCTAGTGTGCTAGCTAAAATTCTAAAGTTAGAAGGGAAAAAAGTTATGTAGTACTTTTTTTAAAGTTTCTCTCTGTTTTGTACCATATCTAAAATGCAACTCCCCCAAAATGCAACATTAGTGAGAATCTTCGTCAAGGTCCAGAGTATTCAGATGAATTTTTGGCTCATTAATTAGTTTTGCTTCTTCTGATTTTTTATTAATGAGCAAATGCAGAGATCTGATGAGAAGAAAGACACGTGTGTCTTTTTCATTGCAGTAGCATTGGGCCTGCTACTCTCTATGTTATCTACTGCAGAGAGGAAATAAATAAAAATAATAGGTTCAAACTAAGGAGATGACACAGATTTTATGAAGTGCTTGCATGAACAACACAGTTTACATTCATGGCTTACCTTTATCAGCCAAAATAGTCAAGCTGTTAAAAAAACTTGCAGTGAATTTATTATTAAATTTCTAATGCAGTTATATTTAATTTAAAATAAACTAATAGAAAATTAAATTATGCATTTCCCCATCCAAGGCTCACATAATCTCATTCAATAGTTCTGTGTTTAGGAAGATGGTTCAAATTAGACTTTGTCCTGGGCACAGTAAAGAAGCCTATGAAAATACACACAGGAAAATGTTTGATAGAGGAGACTCTCCCTGGCTTTTCAATGAAAGCAGCAGTGCAGCAGACCACAAATGGTGCCCTTCAGGCCACCAGAGATCCATATCGTGGTGAGGGGGAGGGCTGGGTCTCTGCCCTGGTCTTTTGTTCCCAACCTGTCTGTTCTTTGAAGCTCTGTTGTTAAAAATTTGGGTATAAGGCAGAACTCACAGCCACATCCTTAACATGTCTGAGCTGAGCTTAAAGTGAGAGGGCTTTGCTAAATTTACTCATTTGCTTTTGGCAGTTTTTCTCCAAGGCTGTTGAGGAAGGTGACTATTCCTCAGTCCTGGCTCCTATTCTATCTGCATGTTCTGTAAGCCTGGGACCAGGCAGACGCTAATGCTGTTGCTGCAAGAAGCCTATTGTCGGGCATTCAGTTTTGAGAAAAACCTGTGGGTATTTAATTTGTTTATTTATAGGCTATAATCTACAAAGTTTATATCATTTAGTTTAACAGCCTTGGAGATTATAGTATCTATGTTCAATAAAGATGACTTTAAAAGTAACAAAAATTGGAAAAATGCTTACATTGAATTAGGAAGAATGGTTATGAATTCTTATTTTACTTTTTCTGCTAATATTTCCAGGAATTCTCCCAGAATCCATCCTCCTTTTCAGCAATGCAGCCACACGGGGCTGTGCCTGCTCTTCTCTTGCTCCCTGATGCCCCACAGTAGCTGTGGCTGCTTGGCAGGTGTCAGACCGGGCCATCCAGCTGTGCCTGAGCTGTGGGGCTGGTTAAAGGATGGGCAAGGAGCCACGGCGCAGTGCTGCCAATGAGCATGACACTGGTCGAGCCGCAGGAGAGGTAAGTTGGGAGCCAAACATGTGAGACTCCCTTTCAGTGTGTGAGATTTGACAGGTGTGCACCGTGAAGGTTATAATTTTAAAATGTTGCTAGGTAGGTTGGAAATACAGGTTCCTCCGAGCCCAGAGTCTGGCTTGTTAATGATTCTGTATCTTTATTACAAGAAGCTGTTTCTTTTGGCAATGGAGGGAGTGTTCCCTACCACACTTCCAGGCCATCTACAGAGTATGTGCATTTAGTTACTCCGAACCGGTCACATAACCTTTTAAAACATTAAATTCAAGAATCCGGTCCAACCCTTCCTGTATTTCACTATGCTGTTCAGCTTAAAAAAGGAAACCTTCTTTTAAAAAGCTTGATAGGCCAAGTTCTATCTACGTGAACTGTTTTCTTAGGCAGGAAGCTCCTCAACTACTATTTCTGGAAATAATGGGAAAGTAGTTGCATAGACAAGAGTATGATGAATAATGCCATTGTTGTCCTTTTTTCCAAAGCTATCAGAACTCTCTCATTAGGTTTTAAGATTCAGTTTAGATCCCCAATTCTATCTCTAAATTCCTATTTTGTTCTCAGGCTAAACATAGGCCTGTAAACAATAACCACAATTGACAAATAATCTTTTATTTCATCTTCATAATCAAAACCACAGCTGGCAGCCCAGCATTGAGCCTTTTACCTGTAGTTTGTTGGATTGTTTGTCTGTGGTGGTAAAGTTTTGGAAAATCTTTTTGGATTGGGATTAAGCAACTAATTTTAATTCTTGATATAGGGTAGTAGGGTTGAATGAAGAGAATCTTCTCCTTCAGCTTCTCCAAGAGCTCTGATGATGGCTTTTCATTCTTGTATCAATTACTTTTTCATGTTCAATTACTTGTTAGGTTGGCTATTAGGAAGAGGGTCTTTACTGAGAGGGTGGTTGGGCAGTGGAACAGGCTCCCCAGGGAACTGGTCACAGCACTGAGCTTGACTGAGTTCCAGAAGCATCTGGATGATGCACTCAGTCCCATGTTCTGATTTGGCTGGCCCCGTGTGCATGTGTCGATGGTTCTTAGGTGTCCCTTCCAACTCAGCAGATTCTGTGATTCTATGAAAAATAATGCCATTATCAAATAATATATATAGGCTTTTAACCTCCCCCAATCCTTCTTTCTTCTTCATTTGTTTCTATTCCTGCAAAACTTGTTAGGAATCTCTAATTCTGACTAGAAAGGGAAGAAAAACAGCTGGTAAAAAATTCCCAACAGATTCAATGCAATATACATAAAATAAACAGTTTCACTCCATTTATATGGTTGGAACATCCTCTGAACTGGAACTGGATTGAAAAATTACAGAGACTATAACTGAGAGAATGGAATTTAAAAAGTATTAATAATGTATGTTTCTTCTAAGCACTGTTACCAAATGTAAAAATTTTATTTGAAAGCTTCCATATTTCAAAGCACTTTCTATGCAAACACTGTTTTGGGTTCTGCAAGTTCCTCACCTTGGTCTGCAAATGAAATGATATGACTTAATGGCTGATCTGAGGCATTGGGACCGGTGCAGTTCCGGCAGCGAGGAACACAGCTTACTGCGCTCTGCCTGCCCTTGTTTACATGGCTCACTCTGCTCAAACTATACACATGCAGGTTTAATGTGAAGGATGCACAGGCACCCCAACCTGTTAGAGTATGTTCCTGTGCTGACAGTCAGTTTGACTGTTTCTACGCTTCCAAATCACAGAAGACAGGATTTACAAGCCACTGGGTGTATGGCTGCAGCTTCCTAGCTGTGCTCATTTGCCTCCATCTCTGGATACGCGAGCTGAAATAGCCAACACTCAAGCATGCACTGCCAAATTCTCAACACACCCTGCCACACTATCCACAGAACTTTACCTGCTTTTTGCACCCGAATTTCAAGAGTGCATATGCTTTACTGATGCCAGCTGCTTTGTCAGAAGTACATACATATGCACACAGGGAGTAAGGTTTGTACCAGAATGAAGCTTTCAACCTCTTTTTGCTCATATATCAGCTATTCTAGGTTCAAACAAAACCAAATGAGCTAGGTAACAACCTTCTGTTCAGCATAATCTGAGTAACCAGCCCATTTTTACTAACATTATTACAGCTGGCTTTTGCCTTCAGTTAAAGACAAAATCTCTTTCCCCCCTTTTTTTTTTCTTTACATAATTTGAAATTATCAACCATGTGTTCTGGAAGAGCTATTAATAAAGGAAAAACCCGACCCCACTCATAAAGCAACAGAAATTTCTATTGCAACTTTAATACTGTGAGAATAAAAGCCCCTTCTTCTAGGCAATCCTGCAGCCATGCTGACTCTTCATTATTACTTTTTCATGTATCTGTTAGGCATACAGCCATTGTGGAGCACAGTATTCAGTCTGTGTGAGATGGAGATCCCAAGAACAGAAAACACTGCTGGTGATTGACTAAGCATTTTTGGTTTAGTATTTCCTTGATCAATTAATCTGAACCTCTACAGATTGCCCAATTCTGGTAATGCATATTGAAATTCCACTGCAGAGTGCTGCTTGGATCATATTACAGAAAATAATAAAGTTTAACCATTGCTGGTTTTGTTTTGGTAGGAAAACATTCAGTTTTGGTTTTAGCTTTTCTAAAGTTGAAGTTGAAAACAGTTCCACTGACCCTTGCATACGAAGAGTATAAATTACTCCTTCACAGTAAGGACTTTAAAAGCACATTTCTCTAACAGCACCCTGGGTAGCTCTAAACAAGGTCACATTAAATTTGCATTGTTCCTATTTGAAATGTAACTATGCAGTTTCTTCTTTTATGTGGTTAAATATAAGCTCAAACAGTAAGGGTCAAAAAATGACTGGCAACTCCTGTGCCAGCCAATATAGATTTAATGTTTTCCCTTCCTACATAATTAAGGACAGCCACAGAGTTTCACAAAACCTCTTTCAGTATTATTTATCTGTATTGCAGTACTGCTCAGAGGCTTCATCTGCAATTCTCAATGCAATGCCTTAACCATGAGATCATCCTTCCACTTAAATGTGATATAATACCTGTTATCTGCTGGAGCTTATGAACCGGTTAGAGCAGTAAGACAGTATTTTGCATATACGTTACCTTAACCTGTTAGTTATCCCACCTTTTACACTTGTATAAAGAACAGATCTGGTATGAAAAAATCAGTTAACTATACCAAACATTATTTGTACAACAGTCCTTCAGAGTACAGGACATATTGTCATACTTACTCCAGAGAAATCACCAAATCATGACACTGCAAGTGAGGCATCAGCTGCTAATCAGGACATAATACAGTCAGCACTTTTTTCCCCCCACAAAATGTAATTAAATGAATACATATCTGAATGAAAAACACATTCTTTGCTGTGAAAAAATCACTACGCTTACATCAGCTTCTCTTTTATCCAGGAGGGCTCTATACATCCACAGCACTGTGAGCGGCCTCCATCTGTAGAAATTTGGGGGAAGAGACAATGCCTTCATGCAGTCGTGGAAGGCAGTTAAGTGCCTTCTCTGAGCTCCTTCGTATGGCCTGGGAAATGCATGGTGAGCTGCCTTTGCTTTCGTGCCATGCTTAGAAGTTCACTTGATGGCTCCAACAGGTCTTAACCTCAGCCATGGGAGATGGGTTATAAGTAGCCTATTTTATGGGAAAGAGGAGTTCACAAGGAATCTTTTAGAAGAACTAGATTTAAAACAGAGATTCCCTATGACTGCAGAAAGAAGTCTGTATGGATTGTCTCTTTCAAGATGTTTTCAAGTCACTTCCAATAACATAGGGAAACTTTCTAGTTTAACAGTGTTTGGAAACATAATTTTTTTTTTCTTGCAGCACACATTTTTGTGTTTATCATCCAAATGAACTCAACGGAGCACTGAAAACCTTCCTGTCAAATAAATAATAATGTAGTTGGTGATTGTATTAACCCACTGAAATAGGAACTTCACCACTTTAGCCTGCTTTTCACTGCTGCCCCAGAAGGTCTTTCTCACCTTGACCAGAGTAAGTAGCTATGTCGAAAAAAATCTAGTCGTAGGTATTGTTGATTTGCATTGCTCAGCTACACATCCCCTTTTCAATCATCTAGGCTGGACAAACAGCCCTGAAATGCACTGCATGATGTAAGTATAATAGCCTAATACCTTGGGAGGCAACTTGTAACTTGTCAATACAGACTGGTTGGGAACCAATGCTAGATCCTATCTAGAGGTTCACCACCTAAAACAGTCTCCATGCTTGTGCCAACATTTTTTTAGCTAGAGTGCAAGGTCTTTGACCTTCTGTGATTCGCAGTTTTTTCTTTACACCCTCTTAGTCAATGACATAGCTAGGCTGGTGTATTTTGGTTTGATGGACTATAGCATTGCATCATTACTTGAAAAAAAGACAGACTACTGATGAATAACATTTCACTGCTTTCTCGTGGTCACGGGTGAAGATTTTTCTCTCCCACTGGTTTATACAGAGCAAAAGAACCTGATTTTCATTACAGTAGCAGTAGAAAAGAGTTGTCGTTGATGAGGAGAGAGCTCCGTGCTCTGGAAATGAGGGTTGTGATTCAGATGCTATTTTTCTCCCTTGTGGAGAAAACCAATACAAGTTAATAAAAGGATCCTGAAATAATGATAAATATGGGAATGCTTTTATACTGCCAAAACACTCAACTTGGACATAACTAAAGGTATTCCTATTGATTTTACTATTCCATTTTTAGTGTTGATATTTTGGTTTATAAAAGTTTTCCCTTCAAGAATAAGCATCGAGACTGAGATTAATGGAAATGACTTTTGTCTGCACACTGAGGAGAAGGCTCTGAATGTGATTACTTTAGTAAACTGGAACTTCTAGGAATGAAAACCTCTATCTCAAGGATTTTGTGTCAGCACTTTGGAAGACCCGTATGCCTCTAGTTATTTCTAATGAGCTACAGGGCCTTTTCACCCATAAGACATCAGGTTGAATCTATTATAAGGAGTTAAGTCGGCTAAGAATTTATTTTTTTCCCACATAAATAACTTTCACTGCCTTCTGAGATTAATTTCACTGGGTCTCCATCCCAGTTCCTACTTGCTACTCCACTACACTGTGTGGCCTTTGCAGAATGGAGATTGCTTACCTACGTGTTGGGCCTAATTCCACTCAGATGGGATCTTGGATCTGCAAATGACAGCTCTGCTGAAAACACCGTGTTACCATGTATTCAAGTTTCCTTTACCAGCACATTCAGATGTCTAGCGCTCAGAATTCCTTGAATAAAAGCCATTGTTCACGGCCAGACCTCCCAACAGAAAGCGCAAGGTAATATGTACAGCACAGAGGCAGCAGATGATGAGGCTCACTGCATTGGCACTGCAGAGTGTGCATGCACCTATGTCCATCTAGGTAATCTTAAGACAGAAGCCAAACTGGTCGTTGGGTATTCGTGAAAAATTATCATGCTATTGCCAGTGATCAACAGTGAGAAGACAAAACTAATTTGGTTGACAACAGCAGTAAAAAAACCCCATCTGGTTCAGGATTTTTGAGAACTGCCAATCACTAGCACTGACCCTGAAATGGACCAGCCTGCAGACTGCAGGAGTGGAAACAGGGCTGGTCAGCAGTTTGTCTATTTGCTACTGCACCGAGAAAGCCAAAGCAGACAGCAAGCATTTACAAGACTGCCTGCAAATCTGCTTTCCTGTTGCTTGCAGCACAGCCAGCATCTCCACATTACGAGTTTCACTGGGTGCCAGATGTTTATGTCTAGATGAGGCAAAAGAAGCCTTGCAACTTCCATCATGTAATATTTAAAGCCTGATTAGGTATTTCTCATTTAATCACATAAATTATTAATTTCAATGAAATTACTGTTTCTCCCCATGCCTTTAACCAGCCAGCGCATAAAAGCCGGGTTGCTAGGGAAGAATTATAGCCAAGCATTACAGTTTATCTGACTGCATTCTGATTACTTAATAACGCCCAAGTATGTGCAGAATTTGTCCTTGCTGTGCGCCACACAGTGCTGCACTACAGGAAAAAAAGCCTTCAGAAAAGACTGCACCGCATTGGCTTCAACACTGTCCTCAGCGTGGTTTATATTCCAGGCAGTTAAACAAGTCCACAGCTAGGGAAAAAGGTACGACTTCTTGCTCTACCATTCCTCGCAGCACTAACGAGCAAGTGAAAAACTAAATGTCAAAAGCCGGCTCTGAGGAGCTGAATTTACCCATTCTGGCTGAGATTTGCTTGCCCCGTGAGACCGCTGGTACGCCCCGGAGAGACAGCCTTGGAAAGGCAGCAACACCGAGCCTGAAAACTAATCGGCGTACAAAGCTGGAGGAATGTACGGACATTCCTCGCCCCGCTAACGGGCACGGCGGGGCTGCGTCAGAAGCTGCCGTGAGGCTGATACCCCGCACCGCCAGCCCCCTCACCACGCTGGCCCTGCACAGCAGGTGCCCGCCGGCGCAGGGCCAGGCCTGGGGCCTAACTTCGGGGAACGGCCGAGCTCCCCCGCGGCCCCCGGAGCGCCGCGGCTCGCTCGCTTTCTCCCTCCCGCCGGGGTAAGGGGCCAGCACCGCCCCAGCGCTCCTCGGGCAGGTGCGCCCGGGACACGGCCGCAGCCCGGCGTCCTCTCCCTACCACCCCTGAGCCTCAGGGCGGCGGCGCAGAGCTCGCCATCTCGCCCCCCTCGGGACGGCTGCGGCGCGGAGCAGAGCTGAGCTGAGCTGAGCTGAGCTCGCTCTCACTCTCACTGTCTTCCCTCCCCCTCCCCTTCCCTTCCTCCCTCCCCTCGCTGCGGGCCGGGCCGCGCTGGTGGGCTTGGCTTGACTTGGGGCTGCAGCGCGGAGCTCGGCGTGAGTCACCCAGCCCGCGGCGCGGAGAGCCGAGCGCGCA